>JANIJG010012137.1:0-45566 GCA_024611175.1 Megaceryle torquata
ATATTTGGACTGACTGGACTCCAGGAGATTCCATCAGAAGTCTAGTGTCCCAGAACTCCTCTCATAATGGTATGCTGAACAAGAGATGGGAAATCCCTGCTTAACTCAGAGAAATAAACATTGCTACTAGGTATTTGTGGTCCTTCCTCATGCTGCCACCTATCTGAGCTGGTTCTTTGCCAATTAATTTTCCTTGAACTCTGACACCAAGTCAGACATCAGGAAAGCAGATCATACAACCATATCAGTGACAGAAAATGAGACAGAGCAGTGTGTCTTCTGTGTATTCAGTGTCCTAGAACTTAACTCTCTCCTCTGTAACAGCACATATATCTGACTACCAGGGAAATATAGTATGAAGATCCCTAGGGCTGTTAATGACCAACAAAAGTTTCCTTCTCATATCTTCTGCATAAAAATTACTAGCCAAAAGTAGAATCATCTTCTCAACCTCAAGTCTGCAGATATGACAAAAAGAAAAATTTGGTTAAAGTAATAAACAATGTCTGACTGGTTTAAAATAATTGATATGCATAATCTACTGTTATTCACTGACAAACACCTAGGCAATAGTGAAATCAATACAGTTTCCAAAGTGCTCTCAGGTTAAAAGTGTGTTTGGAAGAAATTAATACACCTGTACAAGATGTCAAAATTTTGCTGTAGTTGAATATGTTTAGTAAACGTGATGCTATTTATTAGCAAGTTAATGTTGGTAACTGGTGAAAGTCTGCACATCTGTTGATCTGATCAGTAATGATTCAGGAATCACTAATTCTCCAGTGAATGGTTTACACCAGCATCTGTGGATCTTTTTGCATAATCAGCATGATTAGCCTTTGATGAAAAGCTGTACTTCCCCAATCTTTTAGCCAGCGGCTTACACAACCTATATACTGCCTCCTATAAACATTTCAACCTGAAACAATTTCAGGAAAAATATTATTCCCAGGGTAGTAGCTCAGTTTGCATTGCTTCTACCAAACGGTTTTGTGAAAGGCCTCCCCTGAGCTTAAGGCAGTCTGCTTGCAACATTTCAATTGTTTTATTTCTTTTTCCTTTCTTTGTTGTTGCTCTAAATTAAACTCTACTGGAGACTGCAGCATTTCATATTATAACAATGCCTGTCAGGAGTTCTTTACTGTGCATGATAAAATGTAAACTCTTTAATTAGCTTTTTTTGTAATAAACACTGGAAACTACTTTAGCATCTTAATCAGTAGAATTTCAAAGTTATTTTCCTTTTTACTCGCCTGGGCTGCATTTCTTTGTTTGCTATGCTCTATTACTCTGTTGAAAACTATCATATGCAGTATAACCCATTATCAAGGAGCAGTGTGTTTTCCTTTGCTATTTTTAACTAAAAATAAATATTTTATTAAAAGTATCTTAACATTGTATCTCAAACACTTTGACAGAAAACATGAGAAGCACATCACTCACTCTAAGGTGAGTTTCCTGGAAACAGGTTGCTTTAATTTACTTATCCCAACAGTGGCAACTGGATATCACAAAATACCTTATATATTCCCATGGCAAGCATTTACAAAGGTCTGAGAAGTGGATTGCTGACTGCTGAATAGTATCATACATGGTTGGCTTATGTATGGTTTTAGTAAACTAGACTATTTTTAGTATGAATAGGACTTGGAACACAAGTACATCAGTCTTCCATGCTAGCACTTGAAGCAGCAATGCAGTGCTAAACAAGTGGGTCCCAAGCAGGAAAATTCAAATTATAAAAGGGGTTTGGAAGAGATGACCTCCTAGTTTTCCAGGGGTTTGCATGTTTGACTACTTCTATTTAATTAATTATTTATTTCCAGACTTGAGCAGTAAGAAAAGGGAAGAATCAGAGGCTGTTACAATGGCTATGCTTTACATGTAGTTAGGACGTTCTAACAATCAGCTGTTCAGCTGCTGAGTGGGAGCCATGCACTCCAAGATGCTCCTCCAACAACCTGCTGGGAAAATAGGAAGCTGCAGCTGTGGCTCTGGCCTGCAGCTGTCTCAAAGACTGCCGTGGCAGGGCCTTCTCAGTCCTTTTCCTGTTCTGTCTTGAATGCCTGTGGAGCAGAAGAAATCTGGGGTAGAGTAACAACTTCTATTTCTCTCAGTGGCTTACTGAGAGGACAAAAAAGTCTGAAGTCAAAGTAAAAATAATAAAAATAAAAAGATGTGTTTTGGACTTTCCTTATTTTTGACTGTCTAATAGCCAAAGCACCTGGGAGAATTATGGCTTTTTTAGGTATCAGCAATTTTTTGTTAGTTTGAGTTTGATGGGGGGATTGTTTGTTTGTTTGTTTGTGCTGTGGTTTGTTGTGTTTGGGTTTTGTTATGTTTTTGTTTGGTTTTGTTTTGTTTTGTTTCTCCTTGTTTTGCTGATTTTTTTTTTTTAATTATGGTGAGTAATATGAGTCATTTGGTGCCTCCTGAAGATTATGTTTTAAAGAGCCCAGCTGAGAGCAGGTTCTCCATTATTCAGACCTTCTGTAACTAATAATTGAAGAATTATAGTTGAGAAAGGATGTTGTTTAGTGCAATGTATGATAGTAAGTTTATATTTGACAGTGGGAGATTATCCTCACCAAATTCATCTCATAGAGATTAGAATAACTCCTGCAGAGCTGGCCAGGCTGAAGACTAAGAGATCGTATGAAAGACACTCCTTTGATCTATAGTAGCACCACTGTACCACTTAATCACAAAAGATTTATCATTAAACCTATGGGAATCTTTTTTTTTTTTTTTTTTAAGATATTATTTTATTCATTTGTACCTTGAATATTGTTATGAAAACAAAGGCAGGCTCATCTACTAAATATCAAAATCTCTTGCTTATTACACCTGAAGCATTTTCTTACTAAGGATTAAGCAGTAACCAAATGTAATTGTATGTGACATCACAAATATCTTAGCATTATATCCACCTGTTCACCTAAGGATGGGGATCTACTCTATGAAGTTATTTCAGCAGCTCTTTCAGAGCAGGTTCACTAAATCTGATATATGAACACATTAAATATCTTTGAGAATATTGTTTCAAATACAAAATATTCAGAATATCCAGAGTTTAAATTATGACAGCTACAAAAATGTTAATTTTTACTTATAACCTTAGTCCTGCTATCTACTCTATGCACATTATTTTACAGTTTTTTATTAGGTGTTAACATCCAAATTATGTTTTATAAAGAAAAATATTGTGGAAACTAACAGTCTGCCAAGTGGTCTGCCTTCTATCAGATTCCTTCTTTTCAAAGGGATGTATTTACTGGATGAATTTACTGGGATACATACTGGACTAAATAAAAGGTCATCAGAATTCATTTAGCACAGGCAAAACAACACATTTGTATCATTCCCTAAACTGGTTTGACTGAAACTGTCCAAAATAATTCAGTGTGAATCAAATATTTATATGGATACTTTGAGTCTGAAAAGATATAGTCATCTAACTCATAGATACCTAACATCTGGAAGCCTTTTCTCCCAGCCTATATTAGTAAGTGTTACACCTCTCTCTTGTATTAACTAGGACTTGACTGTCAGGAACAAGTAACCAATTCAAAACTTAGAGTTAATTAATGAACACCATCTCAAGCCTTCATTCAGAAACCAGGGGAAATGAAATTGAACTTTCTAATGCTCCATTTTTCCTACTCCCTAAATGAATGTAATAATTTTAGGTTTAGCCACGTCCTGTAACTTTGCTGAAAGCACTTGCTGTTTTGCTGTTTTCTCTCATCAGTGAGAGCAATGTAGCATGCAGGCACTAGACACAGGTTACTTGCAGACAGACATACTTGCCATTCCTAAAATATTCTTCAGTGGAAGTTGTGTTTCCTTTTTTCCTGAGGCTTGACTCTTGTGCCTCAAATTGACATCCTATTACCTCCAGTTTAAAGTGACTCCTCCTTCTAGTCATGTTTAGTGTTGGTCCAGACTTTTATATGTTTACAGTTTTAACACCTCCCCCACTTCATGGCATGTGCTCTTATTTAGCAGATGTGCCTCCCAAAGACAATGAAGAAACACATGTATTTAAAAAAAAAAAAAAAAAAAAAGCTTTCAAGGCTGCCTGTTACTTCCCATATTTAACTCCCTCTAACTCCCTTTCACCCTGCAGCATGTTGACACAGCAGACAGAGCTGGGGGCAAAGAGGGCATATCGGTTTGTCATTCTATCGTGAGCTTTTAAGTGTATGCTGTGGTGTAAGTCTCTAAATATATAGATCCAGAAAAGTTATTTGAACATTAGCTTTAGCAGCAGCTGGGAAAGAAGACATACACTTCTATATTTTTCCTCCATTTCCCTTCTCTCCCAGAAGGAATCTAGGGAGCCATTGTCTCTAGAAACATATTTTTATAAAAAAATTAACCACTTCTTTCTGTGTTATGCTTGAGACCTAGAGAAGAGCATACTAATAGCCTGAGATAAAGCTTCACATCTTTTGTCATACTTAACACCAACAACATCATAACCTCCTTTCCAGTAGTTTGACTGCCCAAAGGTGAGAGAGACCCATTATGTGTAGGGGTTACTATACAGTGTAGGACATTTCACTTGAATAATTAGTCAGTGTTAAGGATGCAGATTGTTTTTTGTTATATTAAGGACCAGAATTTTATTCTGAGTTTTCATTTCCCTTAATTACAGGGGAAAATGACAATTCATCCCTTCTACTTGTGAAGTTTAGATTAATGCAGTTGGTTGTGAAATAACTAGAACCCATGTTCATTGTTTCCCAGTTTGCTGTTTCTGGCAGCTTTCAGGATATGCAGAGGTATTTTCAGTGAAGGGACCCTGAGTCAGCAAGAGTTTTGAGGTAGATATTGTTCGTACAGCAAGCACACAAATAACGTTAAATGAATTGTGAAGTTATAGTTTATTTAAGCTCAGACTAAAACAATGGATCTTTATAAAGACACAAGTGAGGCCTGCTTTGTAAGACAGTAAGAGCATTACGAAAATAAATCTTCCCTTGTCTACTGTATTCTTCCTTCTATCCAGCCTTGCTCTGAATCCAGCAGCATTCAGGGGCTCCTTGAACCAAACTCAATGTAATCTTCTCCTGAAAAAACACAAGGTTTGTTTGTTTTTCTTTTCTGTCCCCTTATATCTATGTCCCTGATCTCCCCAGGAACCACTGCTCCTGCTTCAGGCTCTCTGCTTGTTGGATTTCTCACACTACCAGCCACACAGGTTTCATAAAAAGCTTTTCTCATCTGTGGATACTCACTTGCTCTCAGGTAAGACAAAAAAGGGAGTCCTGTGGCCCAGAGCATTCCCTCCGACTCATGTGAGTTAGTGAAGACTGGGTAATTGACAGCTTGCCCCTGATGCCAGCCATCATGGGTTTTAGGGAACATAATGCACAATAAATCAGGAACAAACCTGGCATACTGTTGTGTCTGGATTTTTCTTCTCCAAATTCCATGCAAAGGGTTCATCTTTCATCAGGGGCCTGCTCACAGAAGAGTCAAAACTGGCATTGCTCATACTGAATTAATGCAAACCTGTAAGGGAAATTAAGTGTTTTCCATTTTCTGTTATTAAGGGATATAAGATAAGGCAGGGGAAGGCCAAAACGAGTGCTTTGGAGGACGTATTATTTTAATAGAGTGAAACTGTAGACATGACAAAGTGGTCTTGTATCAGAGCTAGAGGGTGTTTTATTTTGCACTGCCATTTCTGGGGTCTAAATTACTGCACCGCCAATGGTTATTTCTAAAGCAATGAGGTTAAACCAGTATTATGTGTGATTTCTTTAAGAGTTTGATCTGGCAATGAATTGATTGATGTGCTTAAGCTGTAGTAATTGTAAACAGCTATATGGATAAAGCTAAAAGACTGTGGCAAAGTACAGTTCTCATTTGAGAAGGTGCATGTTTTGTGGAATAAGTTTTTGTAGAAATATAAATGTGTGTAAAGAGGGAGCACTTTAGTCTTGGTAATTAGACCTGGATTGCAGTATTGCCTACTCTAAGCCTTCAAAAATCAAAAGTCACACCTCTAGACTGTGCCACGTGATGAAAATCAGAAACCATCTTAGATATTTTAAATGATATATTGTCTTCAGGTTGCTAAACTGAGCTAATTGCCTAAACATGGAAACAAAGAGTTAAGGTTTAAAAACCACCACATTAAAAAATGTCAGGCAAGTCAAAATAACAGCACTGTCGTTATGCACCTGGGCAGAAAGGTAAAAGGGCAAGCCCTCACCCAAAGGGTATGGCACAGAAGAAACCCGAGAGCAAGGCTTAACACTATTACAGTGTCAGTACTCATAGGTATAACAAGATCTAAGGCTGCCAGGCTGCTCACAGCCTAAAGGATTGCAACATTCCCAGAGGAAAGGCAGAAAAGAGGCAAGTGAAATATATTGGTTGTGCAGCCTGAGAGAAGAGTTAATGCTGATACGTGGCCCTCCCTGAGATTCCTGGGAACAGTGTGACCATTTTGTTGATGGTGTGATCAGGCCATTAATAAGTTTAACATTTCCTAAAGCCAAATTATCTTAAAAATGCTTGTACTGCTAACCACATTTGAACTAGCTTCTGGAAGGACTGAGAGAGTGTTTAACCCTGGTTGTACACTTTAGACTACTTAAAGTTTAACCTTGCTTGGAGGATGGCTGTACCTTGTGTGCATTAATCAGAGTATAGCAGGTTATACTGCTTTATGTTTGTTTGCATATGCATTCATACACATCTGTTAAAAAAGGGCCTAGATGTAGGTGGAAGCTATAATACAGAGTAAGGGTAAGGTACATTATATAGTCATCTAATATGACATGTTACATTTAGATGACTTTTGAAAACCAAAACTAAACAGCTAGGTTATTGTATGGAAATGTCAATGAGCTACTCTGCCTGTGGCTAGTTTGCTAGCATTTTTTCATTATGGAGTCATAATTGCAAGCATACGTGAAACCTTAGATATAACTTTTGATTATTCATATTATTTCAAAGATAAAAATACTGAAGCATAGATCCAACACTTAAGCTCATATCTAAAACTTTAATAGCAGAGAATGTCAATCTTGCAGCTCATGATTTAACATATAATACCAACATCTTGATGCATCGTCAGTCTGAACCCAACCAAACTTCTTGAAATAGAAAAGATCTCAAGATGCTTGTTCCCCACACATTTCATCTCTCTTTTAACAAAAGTAAAAAATAAACTGGAACCTGATCAAGAAAAGTCACAATTAAAAAAAAAAAATTTAACAAGCATTATTCCTGGATTGTCTCATTTTCTTCCTTCCTTTTGGCAGTTTCCTAGTCTGCTGTAGATTGAAGAAAATAGGAATAAGCATCTTTTGGCCGCAAACAGATGGGCTTGATAAAGAAAATGTCAGCAAAAATACTAAAGCAATGTGTCACAGCAGCTTTCTGACAGATAGAGGGAAAAGGTAAAAAATGTTCTATCATGTCCGACAAGGTGTTCTTTTTGAGATTTAAAGATCACTGTGCAACTTTAAACATGTTTGTCACTTTGGCTCTGACTGGAGCTATCTGGAGCTTCACAAGAACTTTATCAGCTCAGCATAGGGGGGAAGAAAGAAGCCCATTCCCATTTATCTCAGCCAGGTTCCCTTCAAAGCCAACAAATAAATTACAGTGTACATTTGATACAAATTGATTTCTTAACTCAAATAACAATGTTGTCCTCCCAGTCAGGCCATGTGTCACTCATTCGCGAGCCTGAGTGAAAGGCTCAATCTGTCTGCGTGACAGAAATAGGCCTGACGCATCTCACCGAGGAATGCTAATAACCTCGGCCTGGCCCGGGCCTTTGTGGGCAAGCCGTGATAAGGAAAATCAGCCCATCCTGTCAAACGCCACGAAGGCCTGATCGCTGTTTGTTCCAACAAGCTGCATAGGCCTCAGAGTCGCCATCCTATTTCATGTAGTAAATGAGAGGAAAATAAGATCCGGCTACCACGGTTAAGATGCCAGCGACTGTGATGAAGCTGAAGTGAAAGGAAACCCCATTGAATATCTTGAACTGATCTTATCAGCTGCTGGAGAAATGAGATATTGGCAGGGGCTGTTGAGTTTCTCACAGCTGAGCAGGTTAATAAGGTTGGGAGGCAGGCCACAGGCTAATTGGATTTGCCTTGGTTTGATAAACAGTGGCAGGCCTATTGCCAGAAAAACATACACAATGTGGCTTTTTTTCTTTGTTTCTCTTTAAGCTATATGAAAAAAAAAAGCTAAAACAATCTGTCTTTTTTTTTTTTAATTTTATCTGAAGCTAAAGGTGTCTTCCTAAATTCCCAGATGAAGAGGCCAACAAAGTCAAACTGTGAAACAGTAGTTGTTGGGTGTTCTGATTTTAATCAAACACCATTTAACCTTCCTGACCTTGCAAAGTCAGCTCACATCAAAACAGCACAACTGTAAGGGCTAACTAGAAGCAGAAGGAAATAACCTATTCAAGCTTTCTGAAGGCTTAAAATATTCAAAAGGAACCAATTTTTCAGCCTCATCTCCAGGCAGATGCAGCCTGAGTGAAATAGGAGGCCTGTGACACCAGCCTGGGTGCACAGGCTGTGCCCATTACTGCTGTTGAGGGTGCCAGCACCCTTTCAGCCCTCTTGGTGAATTTCATGCTGCACTTCTTCAGTTCTTGCAATCACCCTGATACTTTCCATGCCATTATTTGGTGGGATCTGGCTTATAGTTGCAAGAAGTTGAGGTGCTTTTTCTTTTAAAGGTGTAAAACTCTCCCCTGTGGGGCAAGCAGAAGGCTGTGCTGTTACCTATATGGCATTGCACCATTTGCTGTGAACTTCTACCCACACTGCAGAACAAAACCTGCAATCCGTTCTGAAACCCTAAGACCCTTGATGTGCTTGGAAATGTAATGCTTTGAAAAAATTTTAGCTGTTGAAGTTACTTTTGAATACCACCAATAAAATCTTTTGGTACACTTTGCTTCATGCAGTTTTGGTTGTATTTCCTCCATTGACTCTTCTAAATCTCAGGGCTTTATTTTCACTGGCAAGAACTTTGAGTAGGCATTGTCAGGGCTAATGCAAGAAGAAATCACCAAATCGGAGTGGTGCTGCCTTACTCTTTGATGCAAGTACAAATACAGCACTGGAGCAAGGCAGTGGGGAAAAATCTCTATCTACAGCAAAGCAAGATAGTTAATTTTCTACTGTCCGTAGTGTCTGTAGGTGAGTTTCAACCAGCTTCTATTCAATTATGCATATTTTTAATGCATGTGAGCACATGGGTGCATTTTTCAATGTGTACAAAGTGGCATTTAAACAATCAGAATCTTTTAATGAACTTTTGTCTCATCTATAAAAATTGTCAGTGGAGCAAATAACCAGTGGGAAAGTATATTGCCATCCTTGTGGAAAGCGTTTAAGTATCTTAATTATTTAGTTTCTTGTGCCTTCATGAAACATAGTTGGTAACCAACATATTTAGTGAGTCAGACAAGATGAGAAGCTAGAAAGGAAACACTTCCAAGTTTGTTCAATATTTTATGTTTCTTCATTCAGAATGTAGTCTTGTTTGTAATGTTTTGAAAAAAACCCCATGAATTTCTATGAGGAAATAGTTTCTCACTTCAATAACAGTTCAGAGTCTTGGTTAAAATATTACCCCAACAAACAGTTTCTATTCTCCTCTGTTCCATTCTGTAGAAAATTAGTTCTATTCTATATGGTTTTGTTACTTGTATTAAGTTGTAATTCATTAATTTAAAATTCACTTTACATTTACACAGCATCTTTTATCAGAGTATCTCAGAATACTATGTCAGAATGAATTATATTGCATGTCTCACTTTTGTAGTTGATACATAAGCAGAGATTTCCTGGCCAACTCTTTCCAGTTTAAAATTATCAAGCTTTGAAAAGCAAAGCTTTTAGGAACATACCAGTTTCAATAAATATTGACTGTGGAGATATTTTAAAATGTTAACAAGTTTAGAACAGTCTGGTTTGGGGGCAGTTTAGATTCCTCTCCTAAATTGACTACTCCTTCTTATTCCTTGGGACTTCTTTATTGATTTGCCAATATAGAATCACAATATAATTTACCTTTTGAAGCTGATCCATTTGTTTAGAAATAAGAACTAGCTTGCTAGAAAACAATGACAGACCTTACCTGAGAAGAGGAATGTTGTGGAAAGTAAAGGTACCTCTACCATCTGCTAGCTGAACACTGACCTGCTGCCTTGCTGAAGATGCTTTTCCCTTTCATTCTCTGGTCCACAGAATAGCTAGTTATTTATAGGAAGTGGAACAGTTTGAACCGAACAGAAAGTAGATTTTCCCCCCCCCCCACAAAATACAGCTAAAAACTGGTCTCCCACATGCTTACCACATGCCATAGCTGTTGGACTAGTGGCTTCTCTAGAGAAGAGAAGTCCAGGCGGTTCAGAACTTACCACGTCCTTTGGCTCTGGAAGAAAAAGTAAAAGAGAGAGAATGATTTACCAGCAGGAGAGTTTCTCAGATCAAGATAATCAAAGAGATTTTCTTTTTTTTCTTTTTTTTCTTTTTTTTTTTTTTAGTTTTGGGCCTGGAAACATTTAAGAAATTTTGTTTCATGATAAATAAGAACAAAACCTGTAAATAGTACTGTAACCAAAAAAATGAAACAAAACCCAATCCCTGGATCGTGATGGAAATGCAACTATTCAGGGAAAATAAAGAAAATAATTTCAACTAAACTTTGCTTAAATTAAGATTCAGGTTTGTTTTTAGAGAAAGAAAACTCTTTCCTCACTTTGAGTATGTTTCTGGACACCATCCCACAACACAAAATTGGCTTTGTACTTGCAATGACTTATGCATAATAGTTTCTTCCTTTCACATTTTGAGTGTTTTATTATTTTTGGATACACATCAATACAGCATGTGGCACATGTATAAGGCAGACTGGGGTAATGGAAGTACATTTTCTGCAGTATAAATACTGGCTAAAACTAAGCTGACAAAATCCCTTGTGCAAAATCCAGGTCCACTACCGGTGAAAGTAATAAAACTCGCTCCTTTCAATAATAGCAGGAGCAGTCTTCAATGGTTTTCCAGCCATACATAAAGCTTAAAATAATGTGTAAGTCAAAAATGCCTCACTCATCCTAGATTTACTGTAAGTTGCATTTGGAATCATTAATTGGTGCAGTTTCCTGACATCCCAAAATAGCAATAAAAAGATGAATATGACATAATATTTTTCTAAAATAACAAACGACAGCATATAAAGTACATATGGATTACTGATTTTAAAAATGCATCAAACACATGCAGATATTGCATACCAATGTGGCCAAAGACTGATTTTATTAGTTTTCTTATTTCAGAAATGAAATAAAGGAATAACTTGCTGACTAATGTTTCCTATTGGGATTCAAAATTTATTATAAAAGTTTATATTTTATTCTTTTTTTTTTTTTAATGCACTATAGATAAATCAAAGTTAATAATAGCAGCTCCAAAGACATCTCATAAAGAGTAACATGTGCTTTTACCTTTAATCTCAGTGAGAAGTCCCTTGCCTTTAATGGAAGTATTCACAACATATAAAACTGAGCAGATGATCACATCCTTAAAAGATGAGGGCCTGAAGAAACACCTGGTAATTAGTACTGAGTGATACAACATGAATAGAGCTCATAACAGGGCACTGAGTTTTTCTTGGAACATCATTGTATTACTATTTATGGAAGGAAACAGATGCATCCAGAACTTGGAAAAAGTAACTGCCTCAAAGCACATGAAAGCTATTAATAATTAGCAGGTACTGTGGAACAATCTGACTCAAGAACTGTTTCCCCTCACATGTGGCAGTTTTTACATTTACTAAATTTCACATCTGGAAAACAAAGAAATAGAGATACAGAACAGAACCTGAAAATGTTAATATTCAAGAATTACCATTACCAAAATGTGCAGGATTTCATGTCCAAAAAAGACATGAGGCAACTGCCTCCTCAAAGTGTAAGGCACTCCACATACATGGCTATACACATGAATAGCACACAGATTCCTACAAAAGCTCAGAAAGTAGAACTGAATTTCAAAACACCCAAAACGAGAGCAACCAATTCAACACCAGATTATACACAAAACGCAACAAATAACAGAGGAAATGCAACCAGCTTCCACCTCAATGGGAAGCATAAAAAATTGCAGTTGTTGTCATGTCTACACTAAAACCTTGATCCAGTATCAAGAAGTGGCTTTCAGATGGTATTTATCAAGACTGAAACATCACTTTTTATATTATCCCCTAATATTTTTGTTTTCCCTGCATAATAATAATCCGTAATAAGGATAAAATAAGAGATCCTTAATGTTCCTTATAGTTGTTTTTAAATTAAAATACTAGATTGAATGAAGATTTAACATCAAAATAGTTTCTTACAAGGTATACAAATGTATTAGGAGCAAATATCATAAAGAAATGAAGAAAACCATACATATTGTGATAATTACCTCAAATTATTCTTTATTTGCATAGATATTATTGTGTGTTAGCATAAATATATAAAATACATTACAAATGTAACTTGCCACCCAAATGGCATTTTGTGCCATGTTGACAAATAGGTCAGAGAATGCTGATAGATTCCAGCCCCTCAGTGAGAGAAGATCCACAAGACAATTATACATAAATTAATATAGAGCTATTTCAATATCATCAGTATTCCATAGGAAATTAAAGCTGTATCAATGATGTTTTATTTTGCTTATTTAAATTATTTGTAATTTAGGACAAATAAAGGAAATAACTTGATTCTGAGAATCAGAATCAGATTAAGACACTGTAAATAGTTAATCTGAACAGCAACCACTGTTTTAAAAACAGATGTTTCAAGCAATGTCATAAACAGAGCTAACAAATTTAAAGATATTGTAGTTTTGTAAAATGTGTTCTTCAAATTCTAGTATAAAGGTATTAATATTACATTGCTGTCTTTTATACATCAATATAAGAAATATGCTGACTGATGCACATTCTTTTTTCCATGATCACATGAGTTCACTGGCTTAAAATGTTCTGTGGTGAACTAATGTACCCAAAGTTTCTCCTTCCAACTGGTTTCTAACTGACAAACCCCTGTTTTACAGTCTAAACCTCTGTTATTCCATCTCTGAGTGTCTCAAAGGCTATATCTACTTTAGAAAGCACAAATGCACAGTAGGGTGGATCTGCAGTATTAAGATTTGGTGTTCAGATCCCACTGACACATGCCAGAGGTTTTAATTCAGACTTGGCTAGTCTGATCCTATAGAGGGAGTGCTAGGGGCTGGTGTATGATACAAACTGTCCTGGAGCTCAAGCTTCAGTTTAATTTTACCTAAAAAGGAATGTAGTTTGTGGCTCCATAATGAAAATAATTGGAACTAGTAGAAGTGGATCTGTAGAGTGCAATACCTTATTCTAAGGACTTGATGTCCACACATTTTGGGATACAGTTTTGGTTTTTAAATGTTGGTATAGATTAGTCTGGTACGGTGAACCCATTTGTGACTAACGAGCATTGGATGCATTTCCTGACTCTCCAGGAAACATCTTCCAGCTGTTCTCTAAGACACTCGTGTTGTGAACCACAGCTCAGTAAGTGGGGAAAATCAGGAGACTGACTTCACAAGCTCTCTGCTGCCCTGAAATAAAATGCTAATGTAGACAGAGACAATTTTTTCTATACTACATTCAATTTGTTTTCTATTGATAGCATCCCCATATGTTATGTCAGAACAATTTTCATCATCATAGCTTGACTTTTAGCACTGACTTCACTAATGGAAACATTATCAGTCATCTTTTTGCCAGACCACTATTTACTTTTCCAGGACAGTCTGGGTTACTATTAGCCAGTTCACTGTTCATTTTAGGATTTAGTTATCATCTCTATCATCTTAATTAATAACTTCCTATTTAGCATTGTATCAGGTTGTCTCTCTGATTCTTAAGTTCCTCTCCAGGTGAATATCTGAGCTTTACTTACATGCTAGTTAGATGAGAACTATTACATTTTTCCAGTATATAAAACATTTATTTTACCATTAAAAAAAAAAAAAAAAAAAAAAAAAAAAGTCTGGAACAATCTACCTTCTCTTAATACATATTTCTTTTCCCCAAATTTTTCATCTACCTCCA
Source organism: Megaceryle torquata (assembly GCA_024611175.1). Lineage (NCBI taxonomy): Eukaryota > Metazoa > Chordata > Aves > Coraciiformes > Cerylidae > Megaceryle > Megaceryle torquata. The sequence continues at coordinate 14,143 of JANIJG010012137.1, forward strand.
TGTATTATTATACTTTCTTTCAAAACGTGTTTTGATATTTTCTACATTGTCATGTCAAGCTGATAGGCCATTTGACTTTATTCTCCTTTAGATATATATATTTAAAATGTTCACCATCCTACATTTATATGTTCTCACTTCCAATTCATATACTTAGAAGTCTCCTTGACCTCTCATTTCATACGTGTTTGGGTTTTTTCCATAATTCTTAGTTGAGATTATCTGGTCCTTATTATTTGAACACATTTAATCATTGAGTTTTCCTTAACCTCAGATACAGAATTTTAATTTCCATGCCTTCATCCCTTTTAGTCATTCTGCCTTTGTCCATCTATTCGTTATTATTGTCCTTACTGTAAACCACAAATATATATTAATTTATGGCTTTTAATGTATGGCTTTTAATGCCTACCTTCTTCATACTGACCCAGACCCTTGTTCCAACTTGTGTAGAAGAATACTGTGGGATACAATATCAAAAGCCTTGCTAAAGTAGATGTGAATGACCTCCAGTGTTCTTCTTGTCCACAAATAAGACACTTTGTCATAGAAGACAGTCAGACTGATCAGACATGATTTATCCTTGATAAATCCATGATGACTATTCCCAGTCATCTTTCTCTCCTTTGTATGCCCAGAAATGTGTTTCAGAAAGACTTGCTCCATGATTTTCCAGTTTGTATATTTGACCAATCCTTTCCTTTTTTTCAATGTTTTATTTCCAGCTTGCTGTGTTAAATTCTTCTGTTGATTACCAATGTACTTAAATTGAAACTTCAGTGATTCCAACTGGATATAAGGAAAAACTTTTCCATTGTAAGGATAGTCAAACAGGGGAACAAAGAGGATGTGCAAACTGCAGCCTTGGAGACACAGCTGGATGCAGTCCTGAACAAGCTGGTCTGATCTCATTGCTGACTACACTGACCCTCCTGCTGAGCAGGAAGTTGGACTAGATTACCTCTTGAGGTTCCTTCCAACTTGAATTATTTTGTGGTTCTATGGTATGCCAATGCATACTTAAAGCATGTTCACAGGATCTATGCCAAGGACACTCAAGAGCCAAGAGGACTACAAAGAATCCCATAAAACTAGACATGTTTTGTTTTATAGTCAGATTCCATGTCCCATGTAGAAAAAACTCAACATGCTGGACATGTATTTCCTCATACTTTCACCTTGACAGTTTGACATCATCTATCAATAATCATTAGGCCACTTATCAACTTTTTAATTTTCCCGACTACTGCTCTCATCACTAGTATTCTTATTTCTTCTGACCATCAATCTACCCTTTAGCAGCCTGTAACAACAGTGGTATTTCAGATATTAGATTTGTCTTTGTGTGATACAAATTCCTGCATAGAAATGGAAATTATTTTGCCTCATATTCTGCCCCATGTCTTAATTTAAATGGATAACTGATAGAAGATTCAATCCGTATTCTGAGATTGTCATCCCAAGTATTGTAGCCTACTGTTATTTTTCCAGGAATGCATCTCAGAGCTTTCCAAAACTTTCCAGAAAGTATTGTTTAGTAAAAACAATACTGAACCTTTACTAGGTTTTCAAAGAGTGCATGATATACCATTTGCTTAAGAATCTTCTCAAGCCTGCCATAGCCATTCTTGGTCTGTGTTATCTGCAATGCTGATTGACCCATCAGTCAGAAGATTTTTGTTTCCTTTCATTAGGATTGCTCTTAGACAAATGTATAAAGCTTTGCTTCTTGGAAATAGCCCAGAAATCTCTTCAGTTTTTATCAATGAACCTATTGCTTGCATTTAACAAGGGGAAAAACCTATCTCTTCAAGGGTGTGAATCTTCAGCCATTTCATAAATATTCTTCTTTCTGCATAATATTCATTCTATTCTTTGTTCTCCCTACCAGTCCATAATCCTTATTCACTGAAACAATTATAGCCATTTTATTTTGTCACTTTTTCAGCTTTTACTAATGTGTTTGCAACAGGCAATGGAAAACTCATGATGAAAGTTGGGTAGAAATTCAGTAGTAATTTTATTAATCTGTTTGTGAATAAAGAGCAAATCTGTGTTTTCCACATAACTCCATCCCTATCCAAAAGGATATCAAGTGACTAAACAGGCCAGTTCTACCACCAGACACACTCTCATTGGGTAGTTTACTTTAAAGGAAAGGCAGTATTTCCAAAAGGATCTGAAAGCTGCTTTTGTCTGCTAACACCAATTAATTAACATTAATTAGTGTATCCATAATATTCATATTATAGTTTCAAAAGATGTTCACTGATGCATGTAAATTGGAAAATAAATGAGAAAAACACATTAACTAAATTCAGTGTGTGACCAACCACAAATATTACAAATTATATGAGAGAAATAGTGGATTTAAGTGAAAATTAGTCAGTAATAACTTTCTTCAACCAGTCATTTCTCAGAGTTTTCAGTACTTCACCTCAAAATTCCTTTTGATATGATGAAGATACACCAGATTCCTAAATTTTTATTTTAAGTTTTAATCCAGACATTTTAGGGTGATAAAATACCTGCTCCACAGGTCCTAAACACCCAACCATTCTGCTTAGGAATGCAGGAAATATGGATTTTTGTTTCTATTACACAGCCAAAATATCAGTTGTCCCAAAAAGTCCCTTCATAATCCCTGTCTGAGAATCTCCGACTGATCCAAATCATTCTAGATAATTCATAATTATAATGTTGAAGGTTCACAGCATCAAAGCTTATTAATATAAAAAAAAGTAAATTTTACCCTCCTTTTCATCAGCTTATGTTCATTTCGGAGGAGCAGCATGAAACTGTGGAAGCAAAGTATTTCTTCTTTTACTGATACATGTTTCAAATATTGTAAGGCATTGTCATAATGCTAAGATAATGAAGTTCAAGACACATGGTCAAATTTGCATACAACATGCAACCTTTCACATCTTTCAGAGCTATTCTATATACATAGCACAAAGTTTCTGTTTGATTCCAAAGCTGTGCTGATATTTTGAGATTTTTGGTTTAAATGGGAATATAATCTTGCTTCAACCTGAAGTTAATTTTCTGATTTTTTTCTACTAATCAACTACCAGGCCAGGTTTTGGGCCAATTTTGAGATGAGCAATCTAGGCTTTATGAGAAAAAGTCAGAAGCTTCACTCAAAAATCACTCAAAATCCATGACATAATATTTGATTTATTTAACTAAATTTAGAAACAATATGTGGGCTCCTCCACCAGCAGTTCTATGGTACAAACTTGTTCTTTCAAAAAGCTGTAAACTATATGTGTAGCAGAGATTAATTTTTTTCAAAACCCCACTCAAAATCAGGTATGTGATAGACAGCAGCCTCATCACCAATTCCTTTAATGTATTGATGCACTTCTTTTGCACCAAGTGACTTGCTACGAGTAGTAGTAGTAGTTGTAGCATAAGTAGTTCTGAGCAGAATATCATTCTAAACCAGGTGTAGCATTTTAGATACAACATATGTATCTTGACAGGCTTTAACCTGAGATATTTTCAGGGGGCATAAAAATGTGTCCATTTTTCTTTAAAATGTTTAAGGAAATTTCAGGTTGGGAAATTCATAGTCATTTACTGGATATTCAACAACAGGGTTTGGGTTTTTTTGCAGTGGTAGGAGAGCAAGAGCTTACCACTCCTTCATAATATTTCTGGTGGTAGTAAAATTTTCTTTTGATTCCATAACATTTGCTTTCAGACCTCTGCAAAAGTCTGGGTGATAGTAGTTTCAAAATCAAGTAGGTTCTTCCATTCTGTCATACTACAGAGAAGAAAAGGAGGAATTTCACATAAATATCCAGGTACACACATTAGCAAAAAAGACAATTCTAGCATCATTAAGAAGAGCACATCTTATGCACTCAAATGAGGCATGCAATGAACATGCTAAAAGGGAAATCTTCCTTTGTAAGTCACCAATCTTTGTTAATTCATTGCTGTCAGGTAAATATTTAGGTAATTACTTGTCTTCTCATTCATATTGATTTTTGGGGCTGTAATGTAGTGATAAGCTTCATCACTCTCTATATGGCCTCATCCTATACAGCATTCCTAATCTGAAATAAGAGACAAGATCATAATGTGAAGTTGTGATGCAGCCTCCAATTAGCTCTACACCAATCAGATATCATGCCTCAACACAGAATGAGAAAGGCTGCGATTTCTGCAGCTAACAGAACAGCTTCTACAGTTCAAGAATCTGTGGCAGTTGTGGATGTTCCTGTATAATCACAATTTTGTTTTCTAAAGCATTATGGTTCAAATGGAATAAAACATTGTCTTTCCTCCATCTGACTCTCTGATCTAATTTCTAAACACTGAGGCTGCCATAGAAGACTGAAAGATAAGAATGTGTTCTGTTTACAGTGCCTAAATTTAAGAATCCAACAAACTTCTTAACTGTGTAATTCCAACAATAAGTAATGCCGTGGTGTTCTCCTGAGTTTGCATGCAGCCTGAAATAGTTACTTGTGAAGAAGCTTAAACTGCTCTATTTGGTGCAGATTTGTACATTAATTTTGGTTATGTGTTTCCCAAAATTACATCCATACTTCTTGTGAATTCATTTTACATCTATTCTAGTACCCTATCCCTTCAAATATTATCCTACTAAAAATGTAACTGTTAGCCTTACAACAGATTCCTTCTTTCAAACAGCATAATCTGTGAAATAAGAAACTTCATTCCTGTCATGAAGGAGAAAATGTTTAACCTGCTATAGTGAGAAATTAAGTCATTAAATACCAACAAGAGTTAAAAGGATATAGTAATCCCTATATTCATTGTACAAAGGCAACTAGACAAAGGAATTATCTGCAGGAATGATAACATAATTCAAGCTAAATTTGTCAGTTTTCATAAAGTGAGCTCCACACGTTTTGTGAAAGTGAAGAACTTTGACATTGTTACAAGAAAAGAATGACCAAAAAAAAAATAAATAAAACAAATAATAAATAAAAAAAGATTCAGACTACAATGCTAATTGCAAGGCAGGGATACCACAAACAGGCAGAACTTTTATTTTTTTTATTTATTTTTATCACCTGGGTATTTGACTTTTTTTTTTTTTTTATACACTAATGTGATCTTCATGGATAATCAGTTATCCAGTTCAACTGCCTGTGACCCAAACTAGTAACATGTAGAAAACATTCACTAACAACTTACACATTCATTAGTTATTATCAATCACTACAGTCTTACTTTTTAGCTGCAGTTATGAAAAATGTATGAAGGCAGAGATGAACTCTGGTTTGTGGCATTTATAGTGAAGCCCAGAAGCAGCAGCAACCTGCAACCTATCATGCATAAAAGCAGAAATAACATTTATGAGCCCAGTCATGTAAAGCTTGAATAGTCAGATTCATGAAATTCACCGAGATTTGGATTAAATTTCAACCATTCTATACAGCTCTACTTTGATTAGAGCTCTGTGTGCAGTGAGAAAAACCCTCCCATTTGAATGGAACTTATAAGAAGTTTGAATGTGGTAGAATTTAAATTGAGCTCCAAGGTTGATCTTAAAATGTACAGTGGGTCAATTTACATGCAGTGCTAGGGAGGGGACACAAAAGAGATAGCGCTCCATCCTTTTAGAATTTTAGCTATGGATTAAAGATTTTAAATATAAGGATCACAACATGACAGACTTTTACTATCTCCATTTATGAAATTATGAAGCTTGAAGTGTCCAAATGACAAATGTAAACACCAGAAATAATATGATCTTCATTATTTTTACTTTTGAAGAAACAACAACAAAATCTTTCCACCTCTTCTCCTTGCTTTGCATTAAAACCAAATTGTAATGTACTGCAGAAAAATGTTCCAAACATTTACCTTTTCACTTTTTATTTGTGTTTCATAAGCACAGATTTAGCAATGCTGTAAAAAAAATAAACATTTTGTAGATCAAATATGCATCACAAACTAGTAGCATTTCATGCTTTGTATGTTTAAATTCTATATAAGTATCACCCACTGTGGCTTTCACGTTCTCAGTAGATGCAGAAAAAAACCACTGAGGCATAGAATTTATTTTAATACCTAAATAAATTCTCAGCTCATCCTTCAGATGACTTGTGGACTGCAAATAAAGTCATACAATGCATGAAGATGAAGAGATTAAATCACACATCCAGTTTTCTGCAATGTATAAATATAAATACACACATGCACATACACACACCCCCCTTGAAATACATATAGCTAAGGTTCAGACCCAAATGCTGTAATTCAAGTCTGTCCTTTGGCTGTGGTTCAGACTAGACCAGAACAGCTTGATTTCGCTTTCCCAGACCTGCAAGCTTTGTAGGAAGAAACAATCAGACATTCTCACAAATCTATTTAAAGAAGGAAGTTCTGGTAAAGTTCTGTCATGTGGGGCCAAAAACTTGAAAAATAGATAGCAATATTTTAGTACTACACAGTCTGGGTTTACAGTTTACAAGTTCACTTGCATAATATAAGTTTGCTTTTTCTAGGATTGGGGCCTAGCTGGGATATTGAAAAGGACAACTTACAAAAACAAAGATGTTATTAAGTGTTTAACTTTTGTTCTAAAATCTATGATTTCTTTCACAGTATAAATTTGTATATATATAATATTTTCTATTTTTAATCATAAACCTATGAAGAACTTCCATACATTATCATCAATTGTCTGAAAAAGCAGTCTTTTAAAAGAATAATATTACTGTTTACTTTTAAAACATGGTATTTAAAAGTATATTCTTAGTCCTTTTAATATCTTTATGATAACCTATTTGTTAGAATATAAGATTAAGATCAATTTGAGCTAGAGTGACCTAGAGGGAATGCAGGTATAAATCCGTAAACAAAATAAAAGCATAAACAAACGAAAGCTCTAGACCCAAATTATTTTAAAATAGAAGTCTATCAAATGTCTTTGGTGGTAATTGTAAACTTTTTAATTATTTTCCTACTTTTCAGGAATACCAGATTTTCAAAAATTCTAATATATTAGATACTTTATATGGAAACCTACCTACTAATCAAAACAGTTGGAGCTAGTATCATTTTAAAGATAATTTTGGTGATAATTTCGAAAAATTCAGTTATTTTGCAACTGTTTTTAAAGCAGGTTTTCTTCTTAATGAAACTTAGATCATCTAGAGAGAGACAATATCAAAATCCTTCTGAATTCAATATTCAGAATTTTGTTGAGAAGAACATTTATTTGCTTGTCATGTTTCATATCTTGGTTTTCAAATGTGCATATAAGACTGACGTGTTAATTTTCTTTTAGTATTAGGCTTTTCTAAATCTACAGGTGATATTTTCTACCTAGTACATTAATCCACATTATTTTTACCCAGACGTTAGGCCTTTTCCATGTATTCCCAAGAAAATCTTCATGATACAATTTTATTTTAGGATTTAGAAGTACATGCTTATCTAACAGTTGCATCATATACCTTTTCTTTAGGACATGGTCTTCCTCTCAGACTAATGTCTTGCAAAAGAGAGACAATGGGGACAACTGAAATTGTAGCAAATCTAGGTCTCTTTTCCTAGTTTGTAGCATCACATTCCTTCAGAAAAAGCACACACCTTCTAATAAATAAGCAACAATTTTTATGTATTTGTATTTATGTCTATTGGCACTAAAGATGAAAATGTCTTATCAACACCAATATATTTTATATTTGAAAAAACTACATGTTCTTATACTGAAATTTAACTTATATTTCATATAGGATATCCTTTCTACCCATGTAGTACACAAATATGTCAGTCTACATGCTGCATTTCAGCAGCATCTTAAGACAGCTTTCAAAACATGTTGCCTTCAAGTTACTTAAATTATTCTCACATAGATCCCCTAACTGTTTGTCAGGTGTAATCACAGATTTTTCCTTTCCAAAACCTCCACCATAAAGGTATAAATAGATTGAGAAGGCAATCTGATGATTCACTATGGAACTACAACAGAAGAGTTGTTTTATTTTGGAGACATGGCCTGTTTCTGGGATGTGAAAGAGCTATATGATGCAATGGGACTTTGGGGGAGAATTTTGACAGATACTCAAGGAATCTCAATGATTCAGAAAAACTATGTGATGGATTATACATATCTTTTTTCTGTGTTCTCTTTTTTCACTGTCACTTTCTTAAACATGGCTCAGTTTTGTTTAGTGGAAGAGAGACACTACATTTTTCCCCCCCCTGCCATGCATTATTTTCCCAGTATCTATGGAGAAAAATAGGCAATTATGATTGACAACTACTCTGGCACTCAGTAGGGAAGAAGTCTTCCAGTGTTCCAGTGAAACCAGGACAGAAAGAAATCCAGTGAATTCTGATAACCACACAACCTGATGTGCTTCTGCTTTCTTTCTCAGAATTTTTTTTTAAATGGAGAGTTGACCTTTACACAGTGTTTTAGTCATCCTTTGAACATATCTTTGGTAAGTGTAACATGTATCTACACTCTGTAAATTTTGCCAGTATAGGAGCTTGTGAAGAAGTTAAGGAAATGGGGACTTTGATGGTTGAAGGAACTAGTGGCATTTCATAGCAGCACCAGGAATCAAGAGCAACAAGATGAGAGAGATTTAAGGCACTAACAGTAGCAGAAATTTGAGGAGAGGTGAGTATACATGAAAGAAAGGACAAAACAGCAGTTGCAGAGTCCTAAAAAATCTGAATATGCAAGGTTGAAAAATTCCAGGGATCAAGAAGGAAAAAAAAAGGCGTATGAATAAGAAAAGGGCATGGGTACAGAGAAAGGACTAGATCTGCTTATCAAAATGGGAAAAAAAGATGAGGAAAATGAAATCAGAAGAGAATGACTTTTAAGTGGCATGGTGTGCTCTGAAGCTGGAGAACTACCTCCTTTTCTAGCTACTATAGCTACATCTGGAACAAATTTTTACCTAGGTTCATTGTAGATATGAAGCTTCCTCCTCCAAGTTTTAAAAATATCCTTACCCTTCTTCCATAGAGTCCCATTAAAAACAATGTCACATTAAGAACAATATGTTTACTCAGTTAGAATGGCAGTTTGGATTTAATTTACTTGGATTACACTAGAATAATTAAAAGGCTGCTACCATCAGGATGACTTGAAAGAAGCTGAAGAGAAAGGGACATTAGTGGAAAAGTTATATGTAGGTAACTGATTTCAAAATCTTGTCAAGTTAGTTCTACTAAGCTCTAATAAATTGTACAATGAAATTACATAGCTGTCCAGTTCCCTCCTGTAGCTTCCCTTGACTCCATCTGAAAACCCCACTACATATCTATTTAAATACTTATGCAAAAGAAAGGCAAATGAAGAAGTGTGGGACAGCAGAAGGTTGGATACACACTTGAACATACTGTTTAGTAGTGTTTTAAAATGCAAGTTTAATATCAAATATTAACAGCAAAAACTGCAGCAATCTTCCAGTGTGATCTCAATTGGCAGCTTTGCTATCAAGGCAGGAATGAGAATGTGAGACTATAATAAATTACATGCATCAAAGTCTGATGGTTTTCACCAGCTAATATTTCTGTAAAGAAATAATTCATCTCTTCAGTTCTGATTGTCCACTGTATTATAAGCATTCAAGAAAAATCATTCCAGGGATGTAGTTGTAAGCTAAGAAAATGCTTCTCTTCTAAGTGTACTTTCAAGCAACAAAATAGATTATGCCTAGGTCAGAAACAATAAATAAGGTTGCTAAATAGCAGAAAAGAAAAAGGTAAATGGGTGGAAAAGTCATTGAGGTCCGCATCTCATGGAGAGGCCTGTGAGCCCAAAGCACAACCAACCAGAAATCATGGAGTTCCTTCATGAAGACCATACTCTCCAAGACTCTCTGTTTCTAAGTAAACTCTGTATCAAAACCAATGAAATTAATTCTGTTTGGAGATCCTCTTGAAACGAGTTAATATAATATAATGCCAGTTATGTTACCATCCTGCCCTAAATTCCACAAAGCCAGGTGAAGACAAAACATACTTGAGTCCAAGGCTTTGGAGTTTATTCACAATAGCAGGGAGATAAATTAAGTAGTTGCCACATTTGCCTGTCTTTTTAATTCCTCTGCCAGAGATTGCCAGACTCGCACGAATAAATCTCTGATTAACATTCACTGATTTGTGTCACTTTAGTTTTTTGTTTAGCTTTTTTTAGTCTGTCAATGTGAAAAAAACAAACCTAACTCAAAGCAAAGTAACCTGAACTTGGCCGTGGTTACTGTAATATCCTAAACATCAAACCTCCATCTCGTGGCTTTTTACAGTTCAGTCTTTACTCCTGGAGACCTGGAAAACCTTTTGGAGAAAGAAAGGCTTATATCCCTCCTGTTATCATTCATGAAGCAATACTTCCATCTGAATTTATTGTGTCTTTCCTGCTAGATCCTGCACTTTGTGGACCACTTATATAAACTTAAGGAAAAAAGGGAAGTGCAAATTACTGTAAAAGCTGCTGACCTTCTGTTTCGTAGTACAGAGATTTATACCTGGTGAAATACAATTTACTAAGGTAACACTACAGCCACAAAATGTTTACACAAATTATGACTGCATCTGGTAATGTGATGTCTAAATAAATTGTACTGAGAACAGATTTCAGTAAAAATGTATTGAAGATAATTACTTAAAAAATTTAGATAACATATGCATCTTGAATCAACCTATCTACAATCAAAAATGGGCTCATATATAGACGTGTATATACATATGTTCTAAAAATATATATTTTTTACTTGCTTGTAAAGGATTTCCACAAACTGACTGCAGTTTTTATAAACAGAATGTTTTGTAGATGAAATAACTTGTAAATAATTTTTAATGGAAAAAAAAAAGTATCAAACAAATTATTGAAATAGAGAATCACCAAGGAAAAGATGTCTGACCAAAAAAAATGACCTTCCCTCATTCCTTTCCTTCCTCCCTCCCTCCACTCCTTACTTCACATATTTGAACAAATAAATCTAAAATGTTTGGCAAATAAAAAAAGAATTGATGAGGGGTTCACCACTTCATGTTTTATGGGGAAATGGAATTGTCTTATTCAGGTAGCTACCTTAGATACTAATATCAGTGGCTTAAAGGAAAAATCACCACCATATGAGTTATTTAGAGAACAGTACCCATGATATGTATTCATTATTTTACTGGACAGAAGTAGTTATTTTAATGGTACAAAGGTGATAAACTTAATTCACCTTTAAATATAAAGAGTACTGTAAATCAAAGTACTGTCACATATGGGGTTGAGTACTCCAGCTCATTTCAACCCGAGGAGCATTGAAGATCACATAAGCATAGAATTAAATACTTAAAACAAGCAAACCATCTTAAATATTAACAGGAAGACTTCCACTAAGTTCACATAACAAAAGGCTTTTGTCAGAATGCCATCAGGTCCTGATGGCATTCATGTCTCTATGCATTGCAATCATATATGTAGTTCGCAATATCATTAAATTTGTGGTGAAATAATACTGTGGTATTATCAAATGACTTTGATATTGCTGTTTCACAATAAGAAAAGTAAAAATAGCAGAAGTAAGTAAAAATAGAAGAAAATCTGCAGAAGCCAATACATTGTGTCCAGGCTTTGTTTGCGTATTTGGCCTACAGATCTGTAGCTCTACCCTAGAGAAAAAGAACAACCACATGCTTTGGGCAAAATCTCCCTTCAGTGTGGTAATGATGTTTAGAGGATTTCTATATTAGTGTCCCTCCCTGTATTTGCAGTGTCATACACTCAGTGCAGCATCATGGAGTGTTTTGTTCACTGCCAGATCAGAACAGGTTTCATGCAGCAAAAGCTTCCCAGCTCTTCCATATATTTTGTGTCCTCCCTTTAAAATCCACAACTATTTTTGAAAACTACCTCACCAGATGTGCCATTCTAAATCAGAATACATGGGGCTTCTTTCATTCTTTTCACTTTTCTTCTCCTTACAAGCACCAAAATTTCATGTAAACAGCTGTTTCATTGTTGGAAAAGAACAACGAGGGAGCAAAACAGACTTAAAAAGGTTATTTTTCTGTAAATCACAGTCCTTCTTGGTCTTTACAGGCAGAAAAGAGGTGTCTGCATTTGGTCCCAGCCTGAATTCATAAATCTAACTTGATCGTCTTCTGAAGAATTTATGAATCATGGTTAATAATCAGCTTTAGGCCCTTCTGAGGGAAGAATCACATTTTGAAGCTACAAAGGTCCACTAAATAGCCCACGGGAAATGACCCTGCATCCCATTAAATATAAAAACTCACTACTGTAGGACTCTATGTCAGAGGTAAAACATTTCAGTCTCTGCTCCCTTCAAGTGTCAGAGAGCTCCCTCTGCCTAAATGTGTTTTTAAGATTGAAGAAACATACCAGATTTCCACTTTTCAGGGAAACCTGTTTTCCTCTTGAAAAAGTTTTTCCCTTTTACTTTGGGGGAAAAAACCCAACCTCTTTCTTTTCTCCATTCCCATAGATTCATTATTGTCCACCTTTTTTTAAAGCTTTTATCTTTCTTTTATCTATTTCATATGCCTGTGGCAAACACCATAGTTGTCTTCTTTCTATTCCAGGAATCAGCCACAGTGTATGCTTTATCTTAGTTATACCAGGTTGCTATTTTCCTATTTAAATGGAGATATGGATTGAAAGTCAGATGTGAAGGTCAGGGAAATGGTTCTTAGTTTATTGTGGTTTAGGTATTTGCAGGCCACTTTTTGCTTGATGGAAAACACTATCACAAGCATATAATTGAGAAGTAAAGTGAAATTCACATTCGCTTTAATAATCTACTTAAGTTTCCCACAACTGTTTGCTGTCTCTTCAATTGCAATGGTGGCATTGGCCACAATTTCATCAGGAAAAAGTCACTGGCCAGCACTTCTTTAAGTTAGTCCAATTAGATTTTTAGAAAACATACATACAACGTGTGTGAAAGTCAAAAAAGACAAACAGAACAGACAGACTTGCAGCTGTTGATTTCCACTGTGTGGTTTAAGAAGTAACAGCAAAAAATGATGTCAGTCTTATAGATGATAGAATAAATATTTTTTGTTTCTCTACTTATAAAGGGAAAAAATTTATCAAATTATTTTCTAATGCAACCATTCTGACTTCATTCAGCTTCCTGTAGCCTACAAAACCTCTGTTATAAAAAATCTTGGCATACATGAACCTGGATGTTCAGACTGGCTGTGCAGGTAGCTTAGACTTTATACATTTGACATGATAGGAATAGCACCCAAGAAGTTATAAAAACCAAAAAACAGTTTACAAAAAATAGTAGTGTTAGCAAGCTATCACCAGCAACAAAAGCCATAAATTAAACTATCAATATAAAAAATTACCTTCAACCATTTGAGGTTTGATGAAGAATTTTCATTATGAGGAAAGAAAAATGGAAAGAAAAAAGAGGAATTACAATATCTGGAAAATAAAAGAATTACATTCTGATTCCATTATATGAAAAATTCAAAAGAAGAAACCTTTCTGAAAAGTAATAAGGACGTGATCGTATTCAGAAAATTAGATGTGATCTTACAGTGTGTTAGCTATAAAAAATAACAAAACAATTTTCAACTGCTCACACAGAGATTTCATTTCTGAAACCACATATATAATAAACAGCTATCCTTTTACAGCTGAATTGTAGCCTTACTTGGAATATTGCCTGCACTTCTGGATATGAAATTGAGAAAAAACGCTACAGATTTCCAAAAAATTTAAAAAAAACCCCAAAAAACAAAACAAAACAAAACAAACAAACAAAAAAAACAAACCCCAAAACCTAACAAAATTCATTAAGGAAATAGCATTAGCAGAGAAGGAGAGAAAAAAAACACAGCAGAGCTTCAGCTGCAACAGAGCTAAGCACCACTTCTTGGCCTGTCAAGAAACCATTTATGCAACAAAAAGGAAGCTCAGCTGTCTTGTGACAGTAATGAATATTTGTCTTCCACTGCAGAAGGTAGGGTCTGTCTGCTCTGGGGATGTGTAAATTTCTGAGAATCCTGTAAATCTTACTAAAATATGCAAACAAAAATGCTTATTACCACATCATTCCTCTCCTCACCTTTATATGCTCTTTCTTTGACATAAAAGTGAGCTTCAACTGTTTTTGAATGGCCTGTTGACTTTGCTCCAATGAATAGTCACCTCTTTGTTCAGCCTGCAGGAACAACACGTTATTTTAAAAAGGTCCAGATGCTAGAGGCTTGGGGAATAATCCTAAACTGTTTTTTTTCTGTTCTATCTGTGTCTCTTATATTCTGTCACACTCAAATTCTTGACAAAAAGAACATGCAAACTCAGGAATTTACTGTTAGAATAAATAAATAGCAATATTTAAAACTACAAAAAATAATGAAATACTAAAATAAAATTAAAATACAGTCTAATGAAACAAATATTATTAATCTAGCTGCAATGTCATATTACAGTTGAAATTATATACATCCAAATTTTCAAGCATTTCCCCGTTCCTATGGCATTATGCTTACCCTCTGCTCTTCTGAGTCCCTAATGACAATGGCTAAAGTTTTGGGGAGGTAAGGTATTACAGTAAGTCATGGGCATCCCTAGTCCTTTGCCAGGAGCAGTATGGTGGTAATGATGAGTCTTACTCCAGACATTAGAATCTGTTTAGAGCAACTTGTATGTGTTTACTAACCTGCTCTACACCTTGCTCTATCTCTGTTGTCCTGAAAGTCCAGCTTCCATACAGATTTTTTATACACATAAGTTTTGCATACATGGGATACTTGTCTTTTGCTTTCTTTGCTATGACTAAACCAGATTTTACTCAACTCCCAAAGTGACATTCCTGTGATGAGTAATACTTGGCCAGAGGTCAGTTGCTTTTAGTGCTGGAGTCTCTACTGTCACTCTCTCCTTGTATTTTCAGGATGTCTGCTATAATCCCATACTTCTACTCCTCTGTGTTGCATTTTATTTCATGACAATGGATCCTTCCTTCCACGTGACTAGCTATCTGTTAGTACTATTATTTACAAAGTGTATAGAACAAAAGCAACTGTGCAAAGTTAAGCAAAAGCTAAAACAAAGCAGGTTAACAGTTACTTGATCCTTAAAAGAGCTAAAACCATTGCAAGCTAAAAACAAATCTCTAAGAAGGCTAAAACGAGTCCAGGCAAACCCTGACAGGTGCTGATGTCTAAAAGAAGCCTTTGGCTTCTTACAAGCCTTTGCCATCTGTACCATCTACAAAATGGTTGAGTCCTACTTCATTGTTCCTTATGACTTCCCTGTACAGAGGACAAACTCACAGATGTGTTGTGTACTTTGCAGAACAGGGTAGTGTCATTAAAACTTCATGGAAACACACACTATGATTTCATGTGTAAAACTCTACATGCTTTCCTGGTGCCATATATATTTCATTATAAAACACTTAACAGCATATCTAATTATTGCACAACACATAATGTATAAACCAGAATCTATTCATAGCCTCAACACAGAAATGGAAGTGCATTTTTTAACTAGTATAAAGCTTGCTTGATTAAAGCCAAGCTGTTCCTCAATTTCTGTGTCTAAACAGTTCTATTTGGCCCAAGCAGCAACGCAGAAGTGTGCAGAACACACTTGCCAGGGCTCTGATAAAATATGTACTTGCTCATTCAGTTCCTGGACTGCTGATTCAATGTCTTTGGAAACTCCTTCTGACAGCAAGCATCTTACTAAACATATTTAAATGTATCTTGTGTATACAGATGGGTCCAGTGTATCCAACAACAACAGAAAAATAAAGCCATCTACTGAGAATTGGTCGCATAACTTGAACATGAATAGTTATTTGTTATTCAGTGCTTTAAATCTGTAGGCCTCAGAGTGCTTTTGCAAAATATTATCCACATTTCTCACTGTGGAAACTGAATCACAAAATGATAAACAAGTCGTTTAGTGTTAATGGCCTTGGAGACTCAGTAAAGTTTCTCGGACAAGCACCAGGATTTACCCTCTGCTATAAGAATCCTGTAGGACTAAAACTATCACAAATGCTTCTGTGATTGTTTCTCTGATGCAGAGAAATTAAACAACAATGATTTATTTCATCCAGGAAAATACCTTAACCTGTGGACCATGCTGCCTTTTCTTGATGGCATTCCTGCAGATTTCTTTTTCCCATCTGTTTAAAAACAACAAGCATAGAAGATCTAGGAAGAAAACTGGAAAAGAAAACTCATAACTAGCAAAACCATAAAATGTTATTTTAAGCATGTCCATGGTTAAAGCATTTTTAAGCAAGACTCACAAGTCCATTCCTATGTCAGAATAAGTTTTGCAAGCACTTCTATATATAAGGCCATAATATTTTATGATTTATTCCCAAACACACTGAAGTGAACAGAAAGACCCTCAAGCTTCCTACAGGTGAGGAAGAGGGGAAAGATTTTTCTTTGACCTATAAAAGTAGCTACATAGCAGACATATAAGTTGCTTGCTTAGATAAAAAGTTTGAACACAACTCTAAGAGTAAAACAAAGCTACTGGAAAGAAAAAAAAAAAAGCTTTCTACATAAAAGGTTATTTATAGATCTCACCTGGGATTAGCCAAGAATTTCTTTCACATGTGAATCAAATGAAAGAAGAATGGAAAATAATTAAAATATGATATATTACATAGAAAGACAGAAGTTTAGCAGCACATCTGCAACCTACCTATCTGAAAGACACAGAGAAAACTGACACAAAAAAATGCCTGTAAATGTGAACCCAGCAAGTAACCACATGTTACTACTGCAAAAACATAATTTACTTTCAACATCTGGATTTTGTGAACTGCCTTTAAAATAAGAAAGAATAATAATATGAAGTGGTGGAGTGTAATGTGGAGCTGCAATTCCATATCTTGTTTTGCTTAATGTCTCCTAGGCTTTCCAGGACAATGCTCTTCATTGCAATCCTAACAATGTCAGTGCAATTAATTATGCAAATAAAGCTCTTCCTATAGGACTGCGTCCTGTTGAAAAATCAACATATTTTAAACATACCCAGTGATTTCATACAAGAATGTCTCAGAAAAACAGAATGATAGGGGTTGGAAGAGATCTCCGGAGATCATTTAGTCCAACCCCTTGCTGAAACTGGTTGTAACTAGATGACTAGGCAAATGATAAAGACTACTTGGTTTATGGGTCTTTAGAGTGACTGAAGAGATCCAGTCACAGTTAGAGGAAATATTTTGGATATGTGTAAAGCAATGATGATATGATGTACTACCATGGCTTAATTGCCCTCTGACAGTTTTTACACTTATATTCACAATGACTACGCAGCATGTGACTGACTATCTCTAGTCAGGAATGGGAATCCTGTCTGCAAGTAAAGGTTACTTACATTCCTAAGAGAAGTTATGTAGTGAGAAGAGTTTCTATTTTGTCAGAAGATTAAGTAATGCAATATCCACAATGCCAAGATGTGTAAGCCCTGCAGCACAATGCCAACACAGAGATATAAACGTGGGGTTTTTTTGATCAAATTTCCATTCTATGCTAAGACTGAGCCTAAAACTGGCATTTGGAAGGAGATCAAACAATAAGAAAACTCAAGAATCCAGGAAGTGGAAGAAGAAAAAAAGGAATCTATAAATACTTTGTATGCAGTGGGTAGTTTGGCACATTTCTTCATGAGACACTCAAAGTTAAGAAAACAGGGAGCTTTTATCCCTCAGGTAATGATCCATAATTTTCATGCCCTATCTCTTTATTCTGTTTTTTCTTCACAGGTATATTCTCTGATACAGAAATGGGAAACCAAGAAAGAAATAGTGCATACTATTACTTTTCCTTTCTTATAACCAGTAAAATTAAATAATAATATGCCCCTTTGGCCATATTCCATCTAACTTTTGGCTTTTCCACAATGGCAAGATTTAAAGGATTTGGAAACCTTCTGTACAGTAGTTTAGGGATTCTGTTAATATAAAAAAGACAGAAATGGTGTTTTGTGCCAAATATGCTACACACATTTGATGTTTTTTAGATTAATCATACATAAATTATTTGCATGAGAATCTGATTTACTATAATGCTTTCTTTGTAGTTCCTTGACTTTACAGCAAGAAAACATCTAATTTAGGAAGAAAAGAAAAACACATTAACTTTATAAGATTTTCCTCATCAGAGTGTTTACAGAAGCAATTACAACTTCTTTTCACACTAGAAATTAATGGTCAGGCTCAGCTAACTTTTTCATGATGTGTAATACCTTGTTCTGTAGCTGACAGCACTAGCATCAATGATAAAGATACTGTACCCTGTTAAATCTACACTATACCTCTCAGAGAACCGTTCCTGCTTTCTAGGAATCTTCTTATGTCCAAATCAAAATGCAAATTCTGTGGAAGTCTCTTGACCTCCTGGCTCCACCAAAGCTCTGAGAGGTCTTATTTACCCCAGTCACCATTGCAAAAGCAGATGGTGAAAACGAAGATTTTACAGAAGACCCAGCCTGTCCACAAGGTAGGCAGAGGTATCCAGAAAAGTATTTTTGGTGGAGGCTCCCTTGAGCTGGTACCAGATGATGTCTGGCCAAATATGCAGTAATGAAAACAGAAGCCTACTGTGGCCTTAGCACCACTTTCCAGAGTATGTATATGACGTGTATCTATATATCAATACATGAAAAAGAGAAAAAGGTCTGAACAGAAATATATTAATATTCATATACACTAGGCAGAATACACAGCCCTTCATCCTGCTGAAATCATGCAAAAAATGATCTGTTCTGTAAGAAAGTATCCTCGTCCCACGAGGAAAAAAAAGATTTCACCATTGAGGAAATCCATAAATCTAATTTGCTTTCTATGGATCAAATCTACAGTCTCACAGCTTCACAGTACATTTTTGAGTCAAATGAAGGGCACACCAGTTGAATTTATGCTACCATTGACTCTTCTCATCTGGACGTAGAAACAGTGGTCTAATTCTGACTGGACCAGTTGTGGGTCTGCAGGGGTTGACCCTGGCTGGACACCACCAGTTACCCACTAGAGGCACTCTATCATTCCCTCTCCTCAACTGTACATGAAGAGAACATAAAACAAAAGTCTCGTGAGTTAAGGACGGGGAGAGATTGATCATCAGTTACCATCACCAGCAAAACAGACATGACTTGAGGAAAATTAACTTATTGCCAATTAAATCAGATTAGGGTAAAGAGAAAATATAAGCAAATCTTAAACCACATTGTCCCCAACCCTCCCTTCTTCCTGGGCTCAACTTCACTCTTGATTTACTCTATCTCGTCCCTTCAAATGGAACAGGGAGGGGGACAGGGAATGGGGGTTGTTGTAAGTTCACCACATGTTGTCTCTGTTGCTCCTTCCTCCTCAGGGGGAGGACTCCTCACACGCTTCCACTGCTCCACTTTGGGATTCCTCCCATGGGAGACAATAGTCCACAAACTTCTCCAACATGGGTCATTCCCATGGGCTTCAGTTCTTCATGAGCTGCTCCACAACTGGTCACTAGTCCTGTCAGCAAACTTTCTCCAGCGTGGCCTCCAACCTCCATGGTGTCACAGGTCTTGCCAGGAGCCTGTTCCAGCACAGGCTTCCCACGGAGTCACAGCCTCCATTGGACATCTACCTGCTGCAGCATGGGCTTCTCCATTGGCTGCAGGTGGATATCAGCTCCAGCATTACCCTGCATGGGCAGGTGTCCAGCCTGCCTCACCATGGTCTTCACTACAGGCTGCAGGGGAATCTCTGCTCTGGTGCCTCAAGCACCTCCTTCCCCTCCTTCTTCACTGACCTTGGTGTCCTCAGAGTTGTTTCTGTCATTTATTCTCACTCCTCTCTGTCTACACTTGCTCCCACACAGCAACTTTTACCCCTTCTTAAATATGTTAACACAGAGGTGCTACAACTTAACAAGGACAAGCTTGTCCTTCTCCAGTAGCAGGTCCAACCTGGAACCCACTGGTATTTGCTCCATCAAACACAGGGGAAGCTTCTACCAGATTCTTATGGAAGCCATCCCTATAGCCCCCCCACTACCAAAACCTTGCCATGGAAGCTCAATACAGTGTCACAGAATGTTTTGCTAGGGAACACTTGTATTATTTATAAATGAGCATGATGGCATTTGTGCTATGATATTATTACACTTATACAAGCAAATAGTTGATAAACAAACATAAACATTGATACATTTTTTTCTATAGCATGAAAAGACACTTCAGGTGAGGAGAAGTATTGAAAAACTATGGAGACCATGTTATACATAGACAGAAAAAGGGCTGGCACTGTTTAGTTTAGCAGGGCCATTCTCATATACTTCAGAAGCAAATGGCCATTCGTATTGTTTCATGCAAATTTACCAATATGTTTTTATAAAGAAAAGGAAGGACATAAATAAAAGACTATTATTTACTATTATTAGCATAATATTACTAAGAACAACATGTAGTGGGACTGATCATAGCTTTTTTATTAGCACACATTTCAGAGATATCCCAAATTATCTTTTAGTTGATTTCCTTATTAATTCAGCTAGAGAAGACACATCATTACAAGATTAAAACAGCATTATTATTGCTGGGTGATATGAAGCTTACTGGAAACAATAGTTGTTGTGACAACAATCACTGAAAAGGAAAATTAAATACGTCTAAAAGTACTACTGATAAGGCTGTAGTCAGAATTCTCTTTTTAATCTACATTATAACAAGTAAGCTTTTTTCTTTCAAGTTGCTAAATCATATAAATATTAGACTAAATTGCACTAACATTAGTGCATTGCTGCAGTGCTTCACTTACATGAAAGTAGGAAATATTTACTAATTTTCAAAATATGCTATATCAGATGACTCTTGGAAATACATATCCACATGATTCATGAAAAAGAAAGTTGTTTCCAGCAGGTAAGAACAATATGGACAAAGAAATGTTTTGCAATATAAATAAAAAGGATGAAAAAGCCAAACACTTCCCTCAGACTGACTGTAAAATCTTAAGACTGCAGAGTATGATATGCATTAAACCTAATTATGTACAAATACACACTTTGAAAATGAACATCAAAAGTGTATTTATATTGCAGAGAAATTAAGCTTATGTCCCAGTTAATATTAATAACTTCTCTGTTATACCGTTATGTTTTCATTTTAAGAGCATTTCATTGTGTCGTCTTTCCCACTGAGTTGGGATTTTCTGTTACAGTTCTTACCCCAAAACCACATGAGTAGACCACTGTTGTGGGCAAAGAAGCCCTTCCTGGCTTGTCTGCCACTGCCATTTCTAAATGGGGGTATTATGGAATCATATATGTGGTCTTATGCAAGGTCCTCTTACATGCATTGTTCCAGCTGATAGGCACCTATATAATTTGAGGAAAATGCACATCAGAAAATGGAATAAATCAGTTGAATAGTAAAATAGAAATTTAAAGCACTGCATAAAATGGAGGACACATGATCTATGATATAGAAAGTTTGAACTTAAGTATTAACAAGCCATTCACAAAGTAATTTTTTGTGTTTATTAATTGTAATTATAGATTTTGATAGGAAAAAATGAACCTGTGGGATGACACTGACTAACTAACTGGGCAAAAGTGCCTGCCATAAGCAGAAGAGAAGGACCAGCTGCAAGAAACACAATAGGAACATGAAAAGTCAGATAATTCACACTAGACAGGCTAAAAAACCACACAGGAATGCTGAGGCTGTGTTTTTAGATACAACCAATGATTACTGGACAAATACTGATTCCCAGGACAAGCCATACAGGAAATCCCCAAGGAGAAGTAATTTTTTTGGTCCTCAGTCAGTCCACAGAACACTGTTATAACATTATTGTTAAAGAGCCACTCTGCCATAGTAGATACAACATACTTCATCTCAGTAGTTCTGTGTGAATAACAAGAGCTGGAAAATCCTCTGCTGTCATGTGATACTTAAAAAAGGGAACAAAGTGAATGTGAGAAAGCTACTTAAAAAGAAACTAAAAGGAGCAACTAAAAAAGTAAAATATTTACTGGAAGTTTGGAAATAATTTTGGAGCATCATATTGGAGGCACAACACAAGTGCATACATTTTCAAAAAAGGTTTTAGAAAGAACAAAAGAATGACAACATGAGTGAACAGTAGAGTAAGGAAGTTATTAAAAATAAAAAGACAGTCTTCAAAAACCTGAAGTTGACTCTGGATAAAGATACCAGAAAAGTACATGAACTTTGATAGCTTAAATGTAAAAACACAGTAAATCTAGACAAAAAAAAAAAAAAAAAAAAAAGCACTAAAATCTTATCAGGAGCAGAAAGTCTGTCATCTGTCAGAAAGTCTAAAGAGCCAATAAACAATCAAGGTATTAGATGAGTGCTTGAATGAGATGACAACATAGATGACAATATAGCAAAAGAATTAAATTACTGTTTTGAATCTCTCTGCATCAGGTAGGTGTTTGAAGATTTTTTTTTTAATACTAGAACTGTTTTTCAGAGAGAGCACAAAAGGAACTGCAAATATCATCTTTAAATGTCAGGAGTACAGCTTATAGGACAACTTGACAAAATGAATGGTTTTAGATCACCAAAGCCAAATGCATGCGTCCAAGAACTCTGATGAAATTCAAGGAAGAAATGGACAGAATTATGTAACTTCACTCTTAAAATTGCCTCACTACCAGAGGACCAGAAGGAGACTTCCTCTAAAGATCTAGAGCACCACAGATCAATAAGCCTATTCTTTGAATGAAACTGACATAAAATAGTACAAATCTGGAGCTACTACAGAAACTTGCAAGGAAACTTAGGATAAGTATAAGAGGAAAGAGTCCAATCTGGTTAAATAACTAGATATAAATTAGGAGGCTGTGGAAAAAATGGTTATTTTTCACAGAGAAGTGACCAATGGAGTTCTGAATAGACAATCACAGAAAGGAGATGAATAGCTATATGACAAAGTTTGCTGATTATGCTGATTTACTTTGGATCTTATAAAGATGATTTATCTGCAGAGAGTTGCAGAAGGACTACACAGTACTGTGAGACTGGATGATAAACTGGAAGACAGAAATTAAAGCAAAGAAAGACAAAGTGATGTGCATATGGAAAAATATATGCAATTTTATGATGGGTTCCATAATGATGGGTTCTAAGATGAGTGATACCACTCAGGAGTGAGATATAATAGATAGTTTCACAACAATCTCTCTTCAGTCTTCAGTAAAAGAAAAAAAAAGTTAGTTCTTGAATATTGTGTATGTCTGACCGTCTCTTCTTGAAGAAGGTGTGATAGAAGTCACAAAGATATGCAGAAATCCATCAGCAAATGATGTCAGAATAAAATCTATTGAAAAGTGTGGAACAGTTCCCAAGTGAGGAAATACTAAGTAAACTAGGATGATTCGAGTTAGGCAGCAAGAAAGGAGGTATGATGGCATCTCTAAGTTCAGAAGTGATACCGTGTAGGGACCACTTCCCCTTCAGTCCTAGAACTATATGCAGTTGAACAAAACCAGCAGGTGATAATTTCAGGTAAAGGAAAAAAGGCTGAACTTCACACAATATGTAAATTAGCTGGGGCAATACCCTATTTGAATGGCACTAAGATTCAACCCCTTATTAGGATTCAGAAAGCACTGAAAGAAGATATGGATAAAAATGTCACTGGAGTCTGTAAGGAAAGGAAATGCAACTTCTACTTCCAGAACTTTAGTAAGTATGTAACTTTTGGGTGGGGAGCAAATGTTCAGGGGAATTTCACAATATCCTTGTCATACTCCTCCACTTTTTTCCAGGCATCTGCTTTTGCCTGCTGTCAGAGACAGGATACGGGACCAGACAGGCTTTTGGTTTGATCTAGCACAGCTGTTCACATGCTCTTAGTGTTAAAACTTGCTGCTTTTCATTATGAAAAATATTTTTTTATTTTTTCCTGTTAAACTTTCCACATAGTAGTCTAGAGTGAATGCTAAACTTCTCTGCAAGTTATCTTGAAAGCTCTTCTCTTGATAGTCGTATACTGAATGTAAAAGAGTTCTCTAGTTTCTGTCTTGACTACTCAGTGCTGCTTTCAGAAGGACTACACAGCACTGCAAGACTGGATGATAAACTTGAAGACAGAAATTAAAGAAAGACAAAATGATTGAATATTGAGTACTATAGGAGCTTAAAAGTGTGTTCATTATTGTGAAATTCTTTAAAACTTAGGAAAGGCTTGTAATGGGCTTTCTTTTTCTGTATTTGCAAATCTGTTTTCATGAACGGTCAGTAAATATTAAAAAAAAAGTTAAAAGAAACAAGCCAACTATATTTGCAGAAGTTTTACATTTAACTTTGCAGCAGATAGAAAAAGTTTTTTTATGTATTAACTCACTTGGCTACGTGAGGTGTAAGGAAGGTCAGACTGCTATAGTACAGGTATAGTACAACTAGAAGTCATAAAGTTACTGCATCATAATTAGTTACCATTTATCTGTTGAACCTTAATAAATGACTGTATGTGTGCTCCTGATCTGGAACAACTGTAATGCCAAATTTTTTCATTTAGGTCTTTTATAGAAAGTTTCAGAAGAGAAAAAATTCTGGAATCAAAAATAGCAGTTATGTGTCTGACATAATTCCTCAGTTTAGTAACTCACGCTTCCTTTCATCTTTCCTGTTTAGTCAGATGACATTTCCCTGATGCAATACAGTAACTCCCTTATTTTTAAGGAGATGCTGTGCGTTAGAAGATAAAAATTCAACTCAGTGGTCCTACTGTAATGAGGAAAATGTTTTGAGGCGATAGAACTATTACGAATATAAAGCTCCTCATATATACAAATTAACATTTTCAATTTTCAAATTAATTTTCTACAATTTTCTAATTGCATAAAGAGATCTGCTTTTGGTTGATATCATGAAAGATGACTGTTTATGTGAAAGAGGGGACAGTAATAAGGACAGAATCTGTAGTAATGTGGGATTTTAACTACATAGTTAAGGGAAAACAGCTGTGCAAAACCCAGAGAAGATAGTATGAATTCCTAGTGCAAACTTAGATACTACTGAGCTTGTTGAACTGGCTGTGTGGGAAGAAGCTATTCTGTCACAACTTCAGGGAATGAAATAGCAGAAAGAATTTTGCATAAAATTTGTAAAATATGTAAAAAATTTTGTATAGCATGGGAAGTCTTGGCAATTATTTCAGTTGGGTGGGTGATATTCTCCTGGAGAAGATCCTAGCTGCCTGTCACAGGCTGATATTTTCTGGAAAACTTGACTTCCAGATAACACCTTTAATAACTTTATCAAATATGCCCAGTAAAGATGATGGTTTTGAAGTGATACTTTCTGGGGTACTTGCAGCATGGACAACAATAAAGGACAGAAGTTTTGCTTTGTCACCTGATGAGAAAGTAACTCAGAAAACAGCACTAGAAGGAAACAAGGCAAGCATCTTCATTGACCAATAGTCTCCATTCTGCACCAAACCTCTTTGCATCCGTAGAAAGCATTACTGTCTACAGAAAACAAAAACATCTCAGATACTGGAAAGAAATATCAAATAGGAATATGCAAAGGAAAAGTTAAGGGTTTCCAGATGTTATCTGGAAATCAAGATTATATTTAATAGTAGATTAGCATGAATTATTACTCAAGCCATCCTACTACCAGTCACTGTCTATGACTGTACCACCAGCTTAAATTTAAGATTAGGAGGTATTTTGATTCTGTCGTCAGGAATGTGAGGGCAAGAAGAACTGTTTCAGAGACACAAGATGTATAAGCTCCATCAGAGAAGGGGGAAGAGAAACTGTAAATTGTAGGATAGGAATACTATCATGGCTTGCTGAGTGTTTTAGACTTGACATTAATTCTGCCTGGTTTTGCTTTGTGTTTTAGATATTGTGTGCACTCAGCATAGCTTGAAAACGGCATTTGTCTCACCATTGGGAATAATATACCTCTATGGTTTCTCACAACCTCTACTGAAATCGAACTTCAACTGATATTGAAACTCAACATGTTTTGAATGTTTCTGGATTGGCACTTTCATTTTGCCATTAGAAAGTCTGATGTTGTGTGACATTTCCAAAGCGATTTTGTTTGGGTGTTCTGCAGTGCAGAGATGAGCACTACTGATGAGCACCAGGAAATAATTTGTGAAATGAGTGCAGATCCTGCAACTGAAATACATCTCGGCCAAATCTAAACAGGGAGAAGGGTTAGGGAGGTCAAATGTAGTTATGTAGTATGTAAAGGGTAGAAGGAGCAAATAATTGAAAGGCTTTTGAAAAATATATAAACAGTCTGGTAGGAAGACAGACCAAGGAAGGTTTATACAAATAAGCAGAAGAAAGTTAAAAGGATAATTAGAGGAGCAAAGAAATAATATTGGATGTCAAGTGTTATGGAATATTTCAATTAAAGGCTCTTCAACCATATCTGTAATAGAGACATAGGTTCAAAGGTTAAATTGTCCCATTAAAAACAATGATGGGGGAATGAAGACAGGGCACAAGGAAATGGTGATTTCTTAAATATTATTAAGCTTCTGTTATTACAGCTGAAGAAGATGGAAAACTGTTTGGGAGAAGAATTGCATATCTGAAAAAGATAGGTCAGCCCCTAATAAGGTGCAGGTAGAATTGGACATAAATGAGTCATTTGACTGCAAATGTACATTTCCCTGGTGTCATAGAAGGTGTAGGATATACAGGAAGTACACCTTAATTGGCTATAAATTGGAGAGGTTCTGACTTATTAACATTTTTTTTTCTATGTAACCTTTATGCCAGGTCTCATATAGCACTGGGGTAGAACAAATAACTTTACAATCACTTTTTCAGTACAGATCATCATGGGCTTTTATAAAGTGAAGTAGAAATTGTCCAGGGCAGTGGCAGATTAATACACCAAGATAAACAAACTACATACACAGGAGGCAATGTGGGATAGAAGAGCAGAACCAGTCCAAACCTGTACTGAAGAACTGTGCAGGAATAAACATTGGGAAAAGCTAAGGAGTTTCTTACAAAATATACAGAAATATTTTTCCTCAGTTCAGACAGCAGCACTATCATGAAAAATTAAAACTTTGAGCTGGAAGAGTATTACAGCCTATAATGAATATACTAACCAGCTCAATTTAAAAACTGTGAGCGATTTCAAGTAGAGTATCATATTCAGAAGAACGGGAAATGTTCATATGATGTAAATTTTAAAATAACACTACAGAACAAAAGCAGCATACACAGTGTAATGAGATGAATTAGAGTATTTTTATCACAGAGACAAATAAGAATTATATATAATGCACAGTGATTGTGAAAACTTGTTTAGGAGTTGAGGTTTCTGTGATTAAATACTTGAAAATGGAACTTCAGCATCTTTTATTTCCAAAATTCCCTCTTCAGCATTCCCCTAAAGATAGGTGGACATTTAAAGTATTCTATTAAAACAGTAAAAATTGAGAATTTCTGGGAGCTTTGAATATTTGGCAATTTGTGTGCATCATCTTTCTCAACACCATTTTTTACAGTGAAGAGTCAGACCTGTGATGCCTTCCACAGTCTTGATTTGGCATTTTCATTTTTTATTGCTTACAGGCAAGACTGTCTTGATCAGCCTCTTCTCTATGACAGCTATTATCAGCTAAAACAGTTTCTTTGATGCATCCCATCTCCTCTTTATATCTTTTCACAAGCAGAAGCTATGAACTAAACCACAGGACAGAGGAGCTTTAGGATGTAAAATGGATAGTGGATGACTGGAAAGCAGTCCAGAAACCAATCTACCCCTAATCATAGAGGTCTAGACAGCTATAAGAGCAGATACAGCTGTGAATTTGGGAAATAGTAACGGCCTGTAAGTGCATAAGTCCTTGGACACTATGGAAAACCTTTCCATTTGACAGTTTTGGGACTATAGGTTGAGCTCTACAGGTCTCTGAAAATAGGAAGCTTTTTCCTGAATTGATTTTTCTCTCTGTAAAAGATCACAAATGAGGGGAGAACCACATTAAGAATCTCAAGCCTTGTTCTTGACTAAAACTCTTCACATCTCAGATGCAAAACAGTAGATTTATTTCCACTTCAATCCTCACAGACTATATGTCACTTATATATTCCCTGACAACACTAAAGGAAAATATACCTGCTTCATCATGGACCTTGATTATTGTAATTTCCTCTTTAAAAAGCTCACAGCAGGTTTGTCACATCACCTCTGAATGTAGAAACTTGACTGCTATGCTATTCTGATGAACTGGAAGTATATTATGCTATTCCTTTCTTCTGTACAGTGACTGCTTCTTAAAAAAATGATTTACTGTAAAATGCCACTATTTTTAAAGCTCTTACTAATGTGGGACATGGCTCTGTTACTGAATCTCATTTTGACAAGTATCCAAACTGTGTGTATCACTTATTACTTAAATACCATACTGTCACCTCTTCAGAAGATAAATGTATTTTGCATTGTTTGCTTCCAATTTAAGGTGGTTCCAAATTATGTGACAATATATATTTTCATGTCTTTATGTTATTTAAAATTAGAAGTGTCACTATGGAATGAAAGATAGCAATAAATTGTTCTTATTCATACGGTAGCAATCATGTTTATTATTTCAGTACTTTGGATGTAAAGAGAAAATATAATCACCAATAACTTGTTATATTTATTACACCTATGAAAAATGTTTCTGTATTTCAACAGAATTCTCAGTATGAACAATATATGCTAAAAAGTAAGATTTGAGGCTTAAATCAGATTAAAGCAGAAATCTGCTTTTATCATAAAAGGAGAGGGAAAAATACCCTTGAATTATTTTCCTTTTTCTTGCTACATATCTCAAGCCATTACTGCCAACCCATCAAATGAAAACTGCATCTTCTAGAAGCTAAAATTGCGAACACTACAAGTCATGTTGCAGTTGACATGAAAACAACCATTGCTGGCGTATCTTGTATTTTTACAGCTGACTATTCTCTCCCTGACATTTTTAGTAAAGTTGAGCAATATCCAGATTCCAGCCTTGATACCAGTCGGCACAGCAACATTCATCTTCAGATGACATCTGTTGAGAATTTTTCAATAACTTAATGGTTATAAAGCATGTGAGGAGGGGGATAATAGAGGGATTATGACATAAAAATGCTAAAGCCCTTGTGGGGGAACTGCTGCACATAAAGTTTTGATTTGGTAATTCAAACTAATGCAGTTTGTAGTCCTCTAGAGAGAGGGCAATAATGGTGCACAATATGCTCTTAAACACTGATGCATAACACATTGTGCTAGAGCCAAAAGGCACTGTACAATATCATTATGGTGCAGAGAGAAGGAGCAACTTTGGGAGTTGCTTTCAGAAAGATCTGAATGCACAGGTAGCAAACAATGCTATTCCTCTCCTTTCTACACTCCTTAATCCACTCATTTGGGTACCCTAGAAAAACACAGCAGTTATTGTTAATATGGTAAAACGATAAAGATATGAATACAAAGATTAGTGGCACATGGTACATATAGGATGATTTTTTATTATTTTTTTTTTTTCCAGAAGATTGGGCAACAGTAAAATTTAGGATTGTTTGTCTTTGAAATGTAACAAAATAAGGAATGCAAGGATTTGGACACAGCTAGAAAACAAACAAAATTAAAGGTCTTTGTACTTATAATGGACCCAAATTTAGTATTAATAATATTTTATTGAGTATAAATGGTATGTAAAGAGAAATTCTTAAAGTAGAATAGAGAATTATTATATGATTTATAAAAAATCTTGTACAACATACAAAGGATACACTTTTTTCTTTTCTTTTGACTATTTTAGTATTGTTGAATTGCATGTACTCCTAGATGTAATGTGGAAGATAACATTTAAATGAAAATAAATTCTTTCACTTCTCCAGGACTTATGGAAATGTGGATTTCAGGTTACAAAACTAATCTGTTTTGATGATAAATTGTCTGTACAAGAACAAAGAAAAATAAATAAATAAAAATTCTACCATATTAACTGATTTTTGAGAAAATTGATGCATAGTTGACCTTTTGGTTCATAGGGACCTTATCAAGTTTGGATGATTCCATGATACACTTTCTGTAAATATAGTGAAATTTTTTTTGTTTTTCTAATCTGAGTCAAAAGTTTAAGAAAATGGTCTTGTCATTTAAAATACCTTTTCCTAAGAAATTCTTTATGACAAATAGGAACTTTTGTAAATTCACATAAAGGGTGATTCATCTCATCTCCCTTTTGTCATCTGAAAATTAGTTTTCTAGCGTAAACTGGTTGATTTGTCTCAACACACTTAACAGCACCTTCATATGGAAAGATAACAACCAATTGCATCCCAATGTGTTTGTCCAAGTAGGTGGAACCAGTCAGACTCTCAAGGGCCTATCTTCCTTGACCATCTCTAAAGATGGTAGTCCAGAGGATTAGCTTACTTGATTCTGATAGACAAAGATGAGTGGAAACTCTGTCTTCATGACCCAGAACTGAAGCTGTGGGAAAAAAATGGAGAAAAAGATACACACTCATACATGGAGTTGTATAATGTCATTTCAGACAGCAAAGGTAAATTTCTTGTCTTTCTGCTGCTGCTCCAGATAGCTGTGGCTTTCCTGTAAGCCCTAGGTCATAGCTGCCATCCCTATGCTGATGTGCCAGGCAACTGAGGGCGTGTACAATGAGTTATGTTCTACTTCTCTTTCACTCCTTATGGGTCTGTGAGTCCTCTGCAGTAAGGGGAAAGCCAGACTTTCCTCACCAAGAAACCATGCTCTGAGGCCCTGCCTAATTCTGAGTGTAATATCTAGTACTCAGTGTTAGAGACAGTGCGTGTGCTCCAGATAGAGCCTTGCACTCACTGTGGTCCTCCAGATCTCTGCTGCACAAGAACCTGTTCCTCCTACAGTGTATTCCTGAGCCATACAGGTCTACGGAAAAGTAGTTCATGTCTTATTGAGCTCAAGAGACCTGTACTTTGTGTGCAGTGCTTGTGTCAAGAGAAAGCTTTGCAAAGGGGCTCAGAACTTCTTGGAGTTATTTATGTGCCATGTGATTAAACTTATTTAAATTAATATCTTTTCGGTATCCCAGAGCATACAGGAGCCAGCATCTCTTCTTTTGTCATGCAGCTGCACTCTGACATTTTTTCTCACAAACTGCTGGTGGCAGTAACAAGTTTCTAGGCTCCACTCCTTTCCAGCTCATTCCATCTTTTCCATTAGGAGTCTGACCCAAAGGTTTGTTAAGAAAATGGAAGATTTTCCAGGACTCTGTCCATTCTGCCTGCGATCCCAATCGGTGTGTTCCTGAATCGGGTACCAGAATCCAGCTCCTGAACACAGCTCCCATCTGCTGCTGGGCCCAGTCTGGGACTCCCCCCGGTGCCTGCTCCACAGCATCAGTGGTGACAGTGATGTAATTACCATCAGGGGGGTTGGGTTCGATACTGGTTCTTTATATATTTGTACATAT
>JANIJG010012138.1:1848-49503 GCA_024611175.1 Megaceryle torquata
AAATTTTTGGGCCCAATTTGTTTTTTTTTTTTTTGTGGTGCCTCTTTTTCCTTTTTTTTTTTTTTTTTTTTTTTTTTTTTTTTTTTTTTTTTTTTTTAATGCACTATTTTAACACATTTTCTTTAAAAATATTTTCCTTTTTCCATATTCTAAACAAGGGTTACGTCAGCTTATGCTGTGCGGATGACAGTGCACCTTTTAGTGGGGCCATTGCATAGATAAACCAGTCGGATCACCTTACAAGCAGTTTAAATGATCTCACAACCTTGCAACAACCAACCCTTCAGTATTTCACTCTTTACAATTTCAGCTCAGATGTGGGAAGAGAGGGCTCCACCAAGTGCCAGTGCCACTTCTACCATTTTCTCTCTTGTACCATTTTGCAGCATTCAAGGACATGTTTTTCTGAGACAGATGACAAAAAGCCTGATGACTACTTTTGAAGCAGTCTGAAAGCCTCTGTATATGTGCAGTCTTTCACAGCTGAAAGAAAAGGTATTTGTTCCAGAGAAAGCATATGTGATTTGGGGAGAGAAGTTTTCTATTGTTTTGGTTTGTTTTCCGAAACTGGAAGATATACCTTGGCCTTGAATAAATGTATAGCAGTTTTACTGAGCTCAATGAAAGCTGCATCTGCGTGGCTGTAGACAGAATGCAATACTTAAGGTCTAGCATAAATTGTGGTTTCATTTGGTGTGATACTTCTCATCTCCTTTGAGACACTTGTGCTCACTGCCAGCTGTCAATGCTCTGCACAATTAAACTTCTAAGGACTTAAAAATCCAAATATGAACACCTTAAGTTTGCACAGAAGCCAATGAGTGGAGGAGACACACACACAATAGTCACATTGTCACATTATGAATTTGTGACAACATTTACCAAAGCGGAGTTCTCTCCCTTAAAAAATAATATTCTGAACTTTGTTTATGTCATTTCACACAAAATTAAATTTGATCTCTTCTTTCCCAGACCTAGATTGGTCTCTCAGAATGCACTTTAAACAGGAAAACACTATACAACAGTAAACCTGCCAGGCAGATCTTTCTTCTCTAGAAATTTTTAAAATCAATAGAACCCAAAGGATGGATTCCTTTTAATCAGCAAACAACTATAGTAGGTGCTATTTTCAGACTTTATGCATTACAGAGTTAGCTTTTATGGATGATCCTGCACTTACTGATACGTCTCATTGGAGTTGCTATTTTTGTTGCTTTTTCCCTACTGAAATTGCTGATGCTCCTGGTGATGCTGCTTTTGAAGCCATTTCCTCTTCTGCTGATGCTACAGATTCTGCTGAGGTGATATCATTGCTGTGGTCATTGTTAATGGCCCTGAACGGATACTTCTCTTGCTATCCAAAGTACTTCTATTTTTTATTCTCTGATATTACACCCACTGGGGCCCTGGAAAAAAAACAAAACCAAAAGAGTGACTGACCGCATGCAGGTAAGTACCTCATGGCTCTGTGTGACAACAAACGTCAGCGAAATGATTAGATGACAGTACCGCAGCAGTCACCCCTCGCAGCTGTCTCGGAGCTTCACACTGTCCCCAGAGCTGGGATAGTTCCTCTCAAAAAGAGGAAGCGCTGGGGTGTGTGTGTGACACTCTGTCGACGGTACCCGGCAGCGTTTTCTCTCTTCTCAGCATCGGTGCGAGAGGCACTCGGGCTGGGGCGCTGCACACCCCGGGGAAAGGAGAAAAGCTCCCAAAGCCCTCGCACCTCGGAGACGGGCCCCGCCTCACCAAAACCGCCAGCTCACAGATGCTGGGGGGAGTCAGAGCAAAAAGGGGAGACAAAGGCCTCTCCTGCCCCGCCGGCACCTCTGAGGCGCCGCTGCCCGCGCCGCAGGCACCTCCTCGGCACCGCCGCGGTCCGCAGCGGCTGCAGCCACGCTCTACCCCCAGCACCACGGTGCCGGACCGCGGTGCCCGCCTACTCTCGGCTCGCGGGGCAGCCACTTGGCCGCACTGACCCTTCAGAACCGGCCGCGGGGCAGCGAAAGGCCGGGAACGCAGGGGATGCGCCGGGGCGGGGAGGGCAGGGGCGCGTGGCATCGCCTCAAGGGCACCACGAGGAGAGCGGATGGCGCTGGCTTACTACAGCCGTCCTCGCGGGGGCGCCACTGCCCGCCCAACCGCCCGGGCCCGCCCCCTCTCCCGGCCCCGCCCCCTCGCGGAGTCCAGCTCCTCCCTCCGCCTCCATTTCCCAGAGTGCGGCGCGGGAGCGGGGCAGGAAGTCTCGTGCGCCTGACTCAGGGGGAGGAGAGAGGGCGAGGGGCTGTCGGGCGCTGGCGATGGCGCTGGAGACCCTCTCGCCGGACTGGGAGTTTGACCGCCTCGACGACGGCTCGCAGAGTGAGCGAGGGCCGGGCGGGAGGAGCCAGAGCCGGGCCGGCGGGTGGGGAGGGCGGCGGCAACAGCCACAGAGTGGGGGGAGGCGCGGGCTGAGGAGACCCTGGTCCTCTCCTGGCCCCGGACCCCTCGTGGCCCCTCGGCGTCGCTGCATTCCTGCAGGGAACGAGAGGGAGGGAGGAGGCAGCAGTAGTGAGAGCTGAGCGAGGTCACCCTCCTCAGCTTCCCTCACGATCCATGCTCTGTGCGGGGAGCCTGGCTCTCGCCGCTCCCCTTCCCCCGGCCTCCAGCCGAGTGCTGCTGCTGCTGCTGCCGCTCCTCCTCCGGTCAGGCCTGCTGGGGTGGGCTGTCGCGGTGACCTTTTTCCCTCCACCGCCCTCTCCGTAGCTGCCGAGGGTTGTTCGGGGTGGGAGAGTGGCTTTTCCATCGTTTACCGCCTCGAGAGGTCGTCTCCAGTGCCCCCGGAGTGGTAGGGAGGGGGCAGGCAGGCTTGCGTGACTTACTTTTCTCGCACGAAGCGGCTGGAGGAGCAGATGCTTGTCGTGGGGACCGTGTTTCTTTCCTTCCCGGTCGTTTCTCGCGGTTCACAAATCGTTGCAGTTGTTTCCTCTGTTAGTCAGACAAGTCGTAGCTAGATAAGTTAGTTGTATGCAGCTTCCGTTGGTGAAGGCTTTCTGGCGTGCAACTGGGTGGTCACTTGCAGTTTCATTTTTAAGAAAGACCCAAACATTTAAAAAGACTTAGCAATGCTTAAGTCTTTGACAGGGTTTGTGTGCCTGTCAAAATTCACGTTTTTCCTCAGCCTGTGGAGGTGACCTACATTCTAAACAGGGAATGTATATGGTTGTCACACTGTAAATTGAACTGTGCCAAACTAATTACACCAGGTGTTACTGTGCAGATATGTTACTCATGGGCCAGCTGTTTCACATATACTGTTATCCCAAGGGATGAGACTGTTTATACCATATTCATTTAATCTGGATTTTGGTGGAAACTGAGGCTGTGCTGAGCTGATGTTTTGATCAGTTCCCCAGTTGCAGAATGGCAAATGTAGCTATTATTCAGAAAGTCAAACTAGTGGAGTTCTGGCAATGACATTAAGTGCAGCTGGGAGAATGTTGCATGACATAATATGCTGCGTTACCAACATCTTGATGGTGAAACAAATAGGCTGATCTTCCACTGAGAGCAGCATAAAGTTCTCCCAGAGAAAAAAACAAAGAAAAATCCTGTGACTGGAAAGCACACTTTTTTTGTTACTGCTGTCTATTTTCACTTTATATCTGTATCAGTAACCTTTAGCAATTACAGTGTTCTCAGCTGAGGACACAAGATACTAAGTAAATCTGCTTTGTTGCATCTCTGACCTAGATATGTATGGACATAGCACTTGTGTGTCCTGCTGTAGCAATAAGGCCAAAAACCACGGCTGGATTTTGTGGAAGAAGATAAGACTATGTTGGGGGAATCTGTACTACTGAGTAGATCTCTGGTGCTGTACTGATTGTAATGTTTTCATTTTTATCACCTCAAGAGAAACTAAATCAAAATTTGTTGTAAACAGATTATACTTTATGAAGCATGTCTGCTGCTCCAAAGAAAATGTCTGCTTTCTGTGATTTCTTTTTCTTTCTCCCTGTAAGTCAGTTTATTCAGCAAAAAAATTCTGCACCTTAAAAAGTGTCCCCTACCTCCAAGTCATTTTTTACTCAGTTCAGCCCTGCCTATCTCTGGCTGGCTAATATCTTTACCTTTCTCTGAAACAGTGAGAAATTATTCACATCTGTCTCTTATTTTATATATATATGATCGGTACAAGGCAGCAAACTGATGGCTATCAATAGTTAAGTATTTAGAAATATTTAATATCACTTATGTTGAGCTGTAGTATTGTTAAAATCTATGATTTGGCTACTGGAGAGGTGACAGTTTCTGTGTCTGTCAGAATGCTGGTGTGAGATGTTTGAGAAATGCTATTTCATAGGGAATTGATTTGAACAGCCCTGCCAATTTTATACTCTTCTATGACTTGGATGCTTTTTCTGTTTTCATTATAAAGCCCCAATATCTCTGCCAGTTTATCAAGTCTTAAGTTCCCTATGTATGAAGGGAGGAGATGGAATTGGGGGGATAACGCAGCTTACCTCTATAATTAATCTTCAGATTTTCTAGCAGTAAATAGACAGCACTTGGACACACAAATCTGTGAGGCTGGATGAGATTCCCCCAAGGGTACTGAGGGAGCCATCAGAAGCAGACATCGAGTCACTTTCCATCATTTGCCAGCCATCCTGCCTAACTCAAATGGCCCCAGATGACTGGAAGTTAGCAAATGAGACACCCATCTACAAGAAGCCCTGGAAGGAGAATCTGGGGAACTACAGGCCTGTCAGTCTGACCTCAGTGCCAGGGAAGGTTATGGAGCAGATCACCTTGAGTGCTATCACATGGCACGTACAGGACAACCAGGTGATTGGGCTCAGCATGGGTTTATGAAAGGCAGGTCCTGCTTGACTGACTTGATCTTCTATGACAAGATGACCCACTTAGTAGATGAGGGAAAAGCTGTGGATGTTGTTTACCTGGACTTCAGTAAAGCTTTTGATGGCATTTCCCAGAGCATTCTCTTGGTGAAACTGTCTCCTTGTGGGTTTGATGAACGTATCCTTTGCTGGATAAACTGTGTGGAGTGGTAGTAAATGGAGTCAAATTTGGTTGTTGGCCAGTCACAAGTGGTGTTCCCTGGGGCTCAGTACTGGGGTCAGTTCTGTTTAACATATTTATCAATGACCTAGACGAGAGGATTGAGGGCACCCTCGGTAAGTTTGCAGATGACACACAGGTGGATGGTAGTGCTGATCTGCTTGAAGGTAGGAAGGCTCTACAGATGGACCTGGACAGACTGGATCAATGGCCTGAGGCCAATGCTGTGAGGGTCATTGAGGCCAAGTGCTGGGTCCTGCGCTTGGGTCTCAACAAACCCCTGCAGTGCTTGGGGAAGAGTGTCTGGAAAGCTGCCTGATGGAAAAAGATCTGGGAGTGTTGGTTGACAGCCTCCTAAATACAAGCCAGCAGTGTACCCAGGTGGCCCAGAAGGCCAACAGCATCATGGCTTGTATGAGAAGTAGTGTGGCCAGTAGGACCAGGGAAGTGATCATCCCGTGGCGCTCAGCACTGGTTGAGGCCACATCTCGAATACTGTGTTCAGGTTTGGGCCTTTCACTACAGGAGGGACATTGAGGGGCTGGAGCATATCCAAAGAAGAGCTACAAAGCTGGTGAAGGGTCTAGAGAACAAGTCCTGTGAGGAGCAGCTGAGGGAATGGAGGTTGTCTAGCTTGGAAAATAAGAGGCTCATGGGAGACCTTACCACTCTCCACAGCTACTTGGAGAGGTTATAGTGAGGTGGGGGTTGGTCTGTTCTCCTGTGTAATAAGTGATATGACAAGGGGAAACAGCCTGAAGTTGTGCCAGGTTTAAATTGAATATTAGGAAAAAAGTCTTCACCAAAAAGGTTGTTAAGCATGGGCTGCTCAGGGAGGTGGTTGATTCCTCTTCCCTGGAGGTATTTAAAAGGCCTGTAGATGTGCTGCTGTGGGACATGGTTTAGTGCTAGGTTAGAGCTTGGAAGAGATCTTCAAGATCGTGTAGTCCAACCAGAATGATTCTGTGGTTTCAGTGAAAGTACCGAAGCTGGTGGCGAGCTAAACTCTGTTCTGCAAGGCTCTGCATCCGTTAGTGTTTTACTGCTTTTCTGCAGCAGTCTCCAGAAGATGCACTGGGAGCAACCAGAGAGATGAGATGAATTTATACAAGATATACGATGATGCAACTCAAGGGCTACACATCAGTGTCTGGAGTGCATGCTGCTGGTGGAGAGTTTTTCATTCACTTGCTTCTTACGTGTTTACATGAAATTCAGTCTCCTTACTTTGACGTTGCCTGTGCACTGTATGGGCTGCAGGTACAGGTAGAACCCTATGGGTTCTACCAGTGTGGGAGAGTTTACTGTGCTTCTTGGATAGGCTTTGCAGTCTGTGTGCCCTTAGGGTTCTCATTGCTGCTGGCTTCAAAGTACTACCTCAGAATTAGTTCAGGACTTGACTGCAGTCATTTCTTCTCAGTCTCAACCTTCCTGTGCATAGTCCTTCTCATCTTTTCCTTACTAATTTGTCCTTACTCATTCCTTCCCTTATGACCGGTGCAGTGTCTCAGTCAAACATTGTCTTTCTCCAAAGGATGTCGTAAATGATAATTGATTCATCAGTGCTCTCCCACTGCAGTAGCCATCAACTACCATTTGGCTCAGCTATTGACAAGGTGGATGAGTAAGGGGCTGACTAAACACACAGAATAAAAGAATATAAGGGGTTTTTAACTCTCTAGAGCAGGCTACTTGCTGAAATGTGAAAAGGACATATATAAACCCATGTGAGAGTTGAGTTCTTGTTTAGGAAAAGTTCAGTTGTTTGCCCGATTTACATTCTCTGATTTTTTTTGATAATTCTGTTCTTAACAAATAGCAGAAGGTCACAAGCTGGTAGATTATTTAATTATGGGGAAGATGCTTTAGTTTTCACAGGAAAAAGGATTGTACTTCCTCACCGAGTGTCGAAGCCTTGAGCTGTGTAATCATTCACTCTCATTCAGATTATGCAACTAGATAAGTAATTGTATATAATCTGGGGGGAGGAGGGGGAAGTAACCTAATGTAGGATAAAGATCAGGATAGAGTGAATGAAGTTCTTGTGGTCCAGCTGACTTGCACTGCTAATTAATAACACTGTTCCTGGTGTTAGACCGGCTGAATGTTGTTACCCTTTTGAACCTACTTGCCCCTAACAGGAACAGGACAGCTGTGTGTTTTAGTGTCTGTGTGGTAAGCAGAAGAAAAGTTCTGCTTGAAGATGATGAATTTGCAAGCGAGGGGAATGATTAAAGGCCACAAACTTCACATGTAAAACCAAACAAGTTACAGAGAAGTAGCAGGGAGAGTGAAATGACTGCTTACTAATACAACTGCTGCTCAGGCAGAAATGGTTAGACCCGTTCCCTCAAAATCTGATAACTCTTTCAGCTGATGGGTAGAATCACCTGCTGTGTTAATGATTTCTGCAGTCACTTCATTGCTTAGCATCTTGATGCTATTGTTAGGTTTCTTAAGATCTTGGTTTGAAAGTATATGTAAACTTAAAGCAGTTTTCTGCTAACTTATTAAGTAGTACTTGGAATTTCTTTGACACTAAGTTGCAGGGTTGTGTTTTAAACAAATAAGAACTTGTATTAAAGATGTGGTTGTAATAAGGAAAAATGCTGCAGCAAAGTGAGGAATACAGTGCTAAAGCTAAATGGCAACAAAGTATTTTTAATAATTTTTTGATATTGCAGTTTACTGAACAATCTATAAAACTGTACAAATGTTATCAATTCTCAGAAATTCATGCCGAAGTACAGCTGAAGAACTATGGAAAATTTCTTGGGGAATACGCTTCTCAGCTGAAGAGAATTGAAGATGCTTTGGATGACTCTGTTGGAGATGTTTGGGACTTCAGTCTTGATCCCATTGCATTAAAGGTCTTCATTTATTTAATATACATTGCAACTGTGGTTTTCCTAGTCCCTCCTTCCCTCCAAAACTTAAGTAAAAGCTTGATGCATTTGTGCCCTTAAAACTTTGACTTGTGCTTGAGAAACCTATCCAATAATATTTTAATTAGGGAAGCAATTAATAAATTGGTGCATATCATTAGAGATGATGTTTTCATAGTATTCCAGTCATTTGGATACAAGTGGAAATTAAATTAATTTATAGTACTTCATGTGTAGGGTAGGCTTATTCCAGGAGGTTTCTTCCCTGTGGCTGTTGGTGTGTTTATCCGCCGACTGAGGTTCCAGAAGAGCTTGCTAACAGTTGTATAACTTCAGAGTGAACTGTATGTGTATTTCTAGTTGTGTTTTCACTTAAAAATACAGTACCAAAGCCATTTTGTCATCCAGAGATGAGTTTCCTTGGTCATAAGTTGTATGTCCTCTGTGCAGCATTATTTTTTTTTCTCTGATGAATTTACAGAAATCATTTAAAAGCCCTTTTGTTCCCATGTGGAAGTTGCTGGTGCTGAAGATACACTTTCAAGCAATCATAGGTCTGAATAATTTGAATAAACTATGTGCAGGGTCACCACAGGGCTGGATATGTATATGAACTACTCAATATCATGGCTGACTTCAATACAAAATGTCAGTGCCTGCATACAGATATACATTAGGCATTCCATTTCCTGCATTTGGGATTCTTAATTCATGTGTCACTTTTCCTGAGCTGCTTCTTTTTTTATGTACGCCATAATAACCATGCTTTTGCTTTCCAAGTTCTGTAAGCAAATTATTGTAAATGCTATGTAGTATACTTAGTTATTTGCCTATCTGCCTAGAGTGAAAGAAATTTCAATGTAAATGTGAAGAGTGAAAGTTTCCTGCAGTGTAGATTGTCAGTAATGTGCAATTACTGCCCCTCTTTGAGATTAATCTTGGGGGGTGTGTGTAAAAAAAACCCCTCTTAGTTGGATAAATATATTTATGACCTATATTTTTCTGAAGTTAATTTGTTGTTTTGTTCGTTTTTTAATTTTAGCTTTTGCCATATGAACAATCCTCCCTGCTGGAGCTCATAAAGACAGAAAACAAGGTAAGTGCTTTATGTTTGAAAGGGAAAAATGTATATATTAAAAAAATGAGTTATTCTATCTAAAACCAACCCCTCTAAATGTGAATCTATTTAATGTGTGATCTTTTCCCCCCCTCCTTTGAGTCTAGGTTCTAAACAAAGTAATAACTGTGTATGCTGCTCTTTGCTGTGAAATCAAGAAGTTAAAATATGAGGTAAATTCATCTGTCTCTTACGTATGAAAATGTTTGCAAATTGGCAAGCAGATATATATTTATTCTTTAGCAGTAAAGAAACAAGCTATGATGTCTGATTTTTTTGTAGCATGATTACATCTATCCTATTTATTAAAAAACAAATTTCTGCTTTTGTTATTAGGCAGAAACTAAATTTTATAATGGCCTCTTGTTTTATGGAGAAGGAGGTAAGTAGCTCCCTTTCCTGTAAAAGTTTGCAGTTTTATGCTATTGCTTCAGTTTATATTAAGTGCTACAATAAGTGTAATTTTTTTAATGTGGACACATGCTTTCTCTGTGTCTTTGAACACCTGACAACAGACTTTGAGGTCATAGGGGTATATGGTAATGTCTTGTAATTGTCCTGAGTTTGGTTAAGGTAACAATAGTTATCTGTAAGTCCTCTTCACCTGCAATAAGTATTGTTACCTTAACAGGAAGCTTTTTTTTACATGAGAAGTAGTGAGTATAGGCTGTTGAGGTTGTATTAAATGTGTAATGTAGAGCATATGTACTACAGCAGCTATTTCTCAAAGTATGACATGGAACACCTGTTTTGTTTTGTGTTTTCACATGGAAACACATCCTAAATCAACTTACTTCTTACTGGGACTGGATTTTACACTGTTTGTAGTAAACAATAAATCTATAATTTGATTGTAATGAAACAATTAATAAATAACTTGAACCAAGTCCTGCCTACTTAAGCAATCATAGTTGTTCCAAGAGTAGTTGCAGTGTATTAATATCACCTGCCCTTCAAGTGCAGGTAACAGTATTCGTACTACTTTTTAGACTGACATAATACAGGGGCTTAAGTCCAATTCAAATAACAAATTGAGATCCTGCTTTAAGTGAAAGCTGGATTTTGGCTTGGAGTTACAGGTAACTCCTCCAAATGATTGGTCTTAAGCTTCTCTACCTTAAAGGATGCGAGTCTGGGTATAAGCACAGATCTTGGTCCTGAGAACTGAGTATGCTGATGAGTTGATTTGGAGACATATCACTGAAGTTTTGTTTACTGTTTCAAAAATTTGAGAGAAAGGCCTTTACCTAGTAGTCTTGTAAAAGGGCTTTTAAAAAAAGCTCTTAAAGAGCATTGACTGACAAAAATGTTGGGCAATGGGGTATCTTTGAGCTAGGGACTGTTTAATGTTCTTTGAAGTGCTATATGTGATGAATTTTGTGATTCAGGTAAGGTATGCGAGAAAGTGTGGCTTTTGTTGTTTGGTTTTTTTAGTCAATTCTCATTTTTTATCAGGCACGGGTTTTAAATATCTTAAGAGAAAGTGATACATTGCCAGAATGACACTTCCATTGACTCCAGCACAAAAAAAGAAGTCAGATTGTTGCAGATCAATGCGTTACAGCAGCAGTTTGCTCCTGATGGGTATTCTGCAAGGAATGCTTGAGAATAGCTGAGAGCTATTCTCAATAGCTGAGAGGTCAGCCTTCTGTGGGTTAGGTAGGGATGCAGAAATTATGTTCTCTACTTCCATATCCATCCTTGTAGCATCTGCTTTGATAACAGCAGGTTTGCTTACTTAGAACAGCTGGCAAAGTTACTGCCTCAAGGAGAGCTGAAATTTAAACACATACTGTGCTGACTTTTTCCTTCTATATAAAGAAAAAACCTTTTTTCATCTTGTCCTTGGAGTCACTAGGGCTAGTCTAGGAACTTTAAATAGTTAGTTGGATAGGGTTTTTTGGCGACATAAACTAAACAGAGTAAAGGTTACATAAAATGTGTAAAGGGGCAGCATGGGATATTTAGAATTTTGTTCCAGAGCTCCATTTTACAGAATTGTGGAGACTCCTTTAATGTCTAGTGACTGTTGTGAAAGAACATGTTTTTTGAGGCAGTAATACCTGCTTTTCTGATGCAGGTAAGAAATTGGAAGTAATTTTTTTTCCACCCTCTTGGGCTACTGTGAGCAAAATCTCAAATGCATAACATTAATCTGTCGTCACATTAAAAGACTGTATTTTGTCAGGTGGTGTTAAAACTGCTCCATCTGACCAAAACTATTTGGCATTGATGATGTAATTACTGTATTTCAGGGTATCTTGTTAGTGTACTTTGTCATATAGCTAATGTTTTGAAGCCGCGGTTATCAGTTAGTGGGTTTGTGCATGATATGTAGGGAAAAGAAAATCAAGTTCTTGAGGAAATTATATGCTACACACCTTTTTCTTTTGAATAATGATGTAGTTTCTTCAGGTAATTACCAGTAGATGCTCCTTGCAATAGAAATGCCTAGTGCTTTCATACAAACTGAAAATTGAAACCTTTATATGAAATCACATATGTCTGCCTTTAAAAAATTGCATTTCATGCTCTTTATTTTCTTTCAGATGATGGATACTTTTTTCCTGCTTTGTGTCTAACTTATAATTTTTAATGAGAAAGAAACTTCAAAAATAATTTTGCTTTCCTAAGCTGGACTTTTAATGGAGTTTTAAGGCTCCATCAGTACAGTGATAATAGTGTACTTCACTTGTATAACAAGCAACTGGTTTGGGGGGCATGCTTCAATGT
Source organism: Megaceryle torquata (assembly GCA_024611175.1). Classification (NCBI taxonomy): domain Eukaryota; kingdom Metazoa; phylum Chordata; class Aves; order Coraciiformes; family Cerylidae; genus Megaceryle; species Megaceryle torquata. The sequence goes on from JANIJG010012138.1 coordinate 13,648, forward strand.
GAATTTAACAGGTGTAACACAAGCTTTTGAAAGGGATGACAGATATTTATCTTTTAAGCCACAGATTCCAGCATGGTGGAGGGAGATTGCCAAATACAGATGGGAAGATTTGTTTCTTTCTTGCAGGTAGAGTATATCTTGACTTTTTTTTGACAGCATTTATAATCTTAATTGTACTTGCAAAATGTATCCTGGTTTCACCTTGCTGGAAGGCATTGCAGTCATTTGATACATGACTGTTTGGCTGTAGATCTGTCACAAACAGCTGATGTTACACACTGTTTTGGTTTGGTTTTTTTTTACACTTGTCTAAAACTCCAGAAGTCTAATGCGAGAAGAAATTACAGTTTCTGTAATCATTGCTCAAAGAAATTAGAATTTACTTAAGAAAATGTAAGTAAGAGAAGATGAGCTGAGGCTGTTTCATTTGATGATAGATACCTATATTTATGGTTCTGATTAGCAAGTTTTAGTTTCCATTCAATATTTAGAATGGATTGTTTATAAATTTTATCTGATAAACGAAAGCAAAATTAAAACATGTACCCAGAAAAAAAATATTGCTTGTGCCTTGCTCAAGCTTTCAGGGAAGAACACTAATTTCTTACATACTTTGGCTGTTATCAGGGACTCCTTGGCATGCAAACAGGATCTGTCTGTCTTCTGAGGATTTCCTGTGCTCTTGAGTTTCAGTCTACTACGGAATTTTTTTGTCTTTACTATAGCTTAAGTGACTGTCCTGTTGTCAAAAATATTTATATACAATATTGTTTCTAATTAAATATCTTTATTGAAGTAGAAAATATACAGGAAGCTTCCAGAATGTTTAAACAAATTCTAGTTTAAGGTAAAAAATTGGTTTTGCTGTATGGTAGCGTGACAGTAGTCATTTACTGAGTCATCACAGATTGAACAGTACAGGAAGCTGTTTCTCAAGCTCTTGGTTACCAAGTGCACTTAGTTGTTAAGGTATCTTGGGCTTGAAATATCCCAAATTTTTCAAGGTTTTTGTCCTGTCAACTTTGTCAGTTTCATCCTCTTTCTTTCCAAGCAGATGTTTGAGACCTTTTGGTGGTTCTGAAATGGGGCTACTTTTCTGTTTTTCCAGACTTTTTTTTTTCCTTCCCTGACAGCATGCTCTGTCCAGGTGGAAGTTGAGAGCAGGATGACTGTCTGGCTGTATAGTTGTGTTGCAGACCCACTCTGTAGAAAAAGTTTGTTTGTTTATGGGATGGATATATGCTGATGTCTATATTTATAGGGTAAACACTACAGAAAAGTATAGTAGTATTGCTTGTGAGCCCACTTTGTATGTATGCAATGATGGCTTGCTGACTGTTGAGCAAGTTTGGAAAGAAGGAATGTGCAGAATCTTGCCCCAAAGGCAAGGTCACTGTGCTGACAGGTGGGTAAAGCTGTGAGGAAAGCTATTTCCTTATTGAGTTTGTTCTTTTTTCAGCTGCTGTGTTCCCCTAAATCAGTAGTAACCTATATCCATAGACTGGGAAATGCTGTTCTGTTCAGTGCTGTAAGCCTGTCCCCAAGGGTGGTGTGAAAATATGAATTAAGATGCCAAAAGAGGTGAAATGTGGTTTTCATAGAGCTGATGTCTGTGTATTGTTTGGTGGTTTTTTGGTTCTTATGAATTCAGGATTTCTTGATTAGCCAGGTGTTAATAGCCTCAAATTTGCTATATCAAAACTTAAAAAAAGAAAAGAGTATTTAATAGCATTATTTTTTAGGTACTCTTTATCCTGCAGAACACATTGATAACGTGATAATCTTGTCTGTAATATGTAGCTGCTAATATGCATGTGCTGTTGAAATAACCAGTTTTAAACTTCCAGGAAATAGTCAGCTGGTGCACTTTTCCTAGGAAACATGGTCTCAATTGTCTATTAATCCATTCCTCTGGAATCTGTTGGCTTGTTTCAGCTGCAGTTAGAGCAATACAAGCATAAGAAGTAACGGCACATGTTTTGTGAAAACTGGTGACTAATAGAAGGCAGAAGCCCAAATTAGATCTATTTTTGAGGGTGAGGAAGCCAGAATTCAGCTGTTAGCCAAGCCAGTCTTCTGGCAGGAATGGCAGGCTGACTGGCTAGCCAGTGTGGGCTGTCTGCTATGAAGTCATCTGTGTGCTGACTGGCTAGACTCATTACGTGCTGACTTTTACCTGATGGGATTTACAGGGTACATTAATAAACAAATATCATTGCAAATATGGGAAACTCAGATTTGTTTATCGTGTTCCCCAAGGAACCTTGTTAAAATCCATTATAGAAATTGTGATAGTCCTTTACATAGAGTTGACCTGTTCTTCCTGAGTTTGCACTGTCTCTGAAAGTACTCAGCTGCTTCTGTCAAGTCACTTCTTACTGTCTTTGATAAATTGAACCACTAATATAAATAGTCCAAGTTGTACTGGGACCTTGTGTTCTGTAGCTGCATAGCTTAGCCCCAGGTCCTCTTTCAGAGCTGTGAGTAGGATGTTTTCCATCCTGCTGTAGTCCTGTCCATTGTTTTGGATTAGGGATGTAACTGGAGCTTGGACTGCAAGTTCAGTGGCTTATGTTTGGTGTTGGGGGTGTAATGACAACTTGCGAAGGAGTAGAGTCTGTATGTATACATGCATTTTATTTTCTTGTATTTCAGGAGCTGTCCTGCTTTGTTACCAGATGTTATGAAGTGGTGGTGAATGTAGTGCACCAGCTGGCTGTTCTCTATACCAGCAACAAGTAAATATTCCCTAAAATTAATTCTTGTTTTTATGTCCATAAGCAAATATATAAAACACACACGTTCTAAGGCATAGTCATTTTTTGAAGTAGTTGTCTATAGGTAGAGAGAGTGCTTTGCTGTGCAAGATTGGGCTTTATAAACCTTGATGGAAGTAGATTTGATTTCCTTTTAGAAAAGGCAGTGCTTTTATATGAGACGTAAGAATTTAATTTTTTTATCAGTTTTTGATAGAACTGATGCTTCAGAGCCATTTAGTCTTTATGATTAAGAAATATTACTTTTTCATTCTTGCTCTGAGAGATTCCTTCTGTTGATTGATACAGTGGATACCAGTAGCTTCAAAAACTTAAAAATTAGATCACTTCCATGGTGTGTTTTAAATATGTAAATCTTGATATATATTCCTCACGGGGGGGGGGAATGGTTTTAACACCTGAAGTTGTCCTTAGTAAGGGTTGTTGGGATTAGCTCCTGAAAACTGAGGGGATCTGAGCTCTGAATGGAATTGTTTGGTTTAGGTCTGAACATAACTTCCCCAAATCCCTGATAGGATAGTATTGTTCTTCACAGTTCTACTTGTTATCATTTTTGTCTTGCACTAGAGCACAAGACAGACTTTCTGTATGGTTCTGGATGAACAAGGCTGGATGTATGGAATTGTAGAATTGTCAGGGTTGGAAGGCACCTTAAAGATCATCTGGTTCCAACCCTCCTGCCAGGGGCAGGGACATCTCCCACTAGAACAGGCTGGGTGGGGCTCTGAGCAGCCTGGTCTTAAAAACCTTCAGGGATGGGACTTCTACCACCTCTCTGGGCAACCTGTTCCAGTGTCTCACCACCCTCATGGGGAAGAACTTCTTCCTAATGCCTGATCTGAATCAACCCATCTCTAGTTTTAATCCATTTCTTCCAGTCCTATCACTGCCTGACAGCCTACAAAGTCCCTCCCCAGCTTTCTTGTAGGCCCCCTTAAGACACTGGAAGGACACAAGAAGGTCTCCCCAGAGACTTCTTTTCTCTAGACTGAATGAACAACCCCAACTCTCTCTGTCCTCATAGGAGAGGTGCTTCAACCCTCTGATCTTCCTTGAGGCCCTTCTCTGGACAGATTCCAGCATGTCCATATCTTTCTTCTAATAGGGGCTCCAGAACTGGACACAGTACTCCAGGTGGGGTCTCTTGAAAGTGGAGTAGAGGGGGAGAATCACCTCCCTTGACCTACTGGTCACACTTCTCTTGATGCAGCCCAGGATATGATTGGCTTTCTGGGCTGCAAGTGTAGCTTGGACATGGCTTGATTTAAATGTGAAGTGATTTTTGTCCTTCTGGGCCACAAGGCTTTTATGTATCAAGGTGACTTGCTGTTAGTGTGACTGAACTGGGAACTGCTGATACACATGCACTGAATGCAGTCTGTGGTTTGAACCAGTCACATACAGTATATTTTAAAATGTAATATTAAATTTGATCATGGCACAGATTTCAGATAGCATATACTTTTTAATCAAATTTTGAGGTTCTTACTGTTTCCTGAAGTTATGTTAATGAAGAAAAGTGTACTGCAAGAAACAAAGAACACACTGTGATACAGAATTGATAAATATGCTCTGTTTTAAGGATTTAAAAAAAAAATATTTTACTTACAGGAATGCACCTAAAATTATAGAGACATCTGGAGTTCATTTTCAGGTGGGAATGACTTGGAACCCTTTTGCTTATGTTCATATATGTGTGTCTTGATCATTTACCCTGAGAAAAGCAGCAACAAAGTGAGTTTCAAGTACAACTTTCTATCTGGAATCTCCTTTAAAGGTTTTGTTTTAATTGCTTTTTTTCCTGTCCTTTATGTGGAAAGGTCTGTGATCTCCATGCCTGTCATTTTTCAGCTCAAAGCTAGAATAATGTTTGCTTGCTCCCTTATTGCATGCAGTATGTGCTTCTGCATGTAGGCAGTTTTAAAAAGCCTTCCTTCAATGTTGAAATAGATCAGTGAACTTAAAGCTTTGTCTGTGTGCAAACTAATGTTCCTTGTTCTACAAGAAATACTAAATCATTAAGCTACCAAAGAAATCTCCAATTGAACACTCTAGCTGATGTCTTCCTGGCTGATAACATATTGAAAGGAACTGGAATTTTGTATGCCATGCATGACTGCATTAAACTTTTCAATAACTAGAGTTTTGGGGTCTGTTTTTCTTTTTATTAAACAGGCTATGTATGAGCATCTGGGAGAGTTGCTTACTGTCTTAATCACTCTGGATGAAGTAATTGACAATCATGCCACTCTGAAAGATCACTGGACCATGTATAAGAGGTGTGTTTCTGAAGGTGTAAAGAATAGTTCCACAGCATAATATATCAAAGCATGTATGTGTGTCTTCATTCCAAGAGCGTGTGAGTACATAAATTCTGGTAGCCCAGATAGTTTTCCAGAAATGTTAATGAAGAACGGGGCGAAGCTCCTACTGTGTCCTTTAAAAACTTACTGGTGCTGTTTGAAGTGCTGAATGTTACATTTACCATGCACAACAAGCATCCTGACAAAACCAGCTGCTGGGGTTTCAAATGGATTCAATAAGAAATCTAATTTTGTACAGAACTGTTCTAAGACCTGATTATCTGTGTTGATCAATGGGGATGGCCATACTGATTTAATTAACAACGCTATCTTAAGGGAAAGCTGAGGATTCAAAGAACACAAAGTGGCTTTGATTTATTTTTTTAATTGTTTTGGAGTTACTGCTGGGCATAGATGTGGGCAATTCAAGTATTCTTAAAATAGTACAGGGTATGATAAAGCTGTTAGCACTTTTTAAATGCATCCATACTCTTTACAGGTTGCTAAAATCTGTCCATCACAACCCTTCCAAATTTGGGATTCAAGAAGATAAACTGAAGCCATTTGAAAAGCTGCTGTTAAAACTGGAATGCCAGTTACTTGATGGAATGATATTTCAGGTACTGAAACTAACGTACCCCAGTGTGATGGGGGAAACTATTGCAAAAGAGTTAGACACTCTTTTTGGAATAGTTTGTTTGTTTTTACTTTGTTCTGGATACAGTGACTTGTGAATTTGGCTCTCGCATCTGTGCATGAGGGCACAGAAAAAAGACTCTATTGTAAGGTCCTTCTTTGCTCATCTGCAAGAACTGTGCCAGGCTTTGAATGGTAGCAGTTAATGCTTACTGTTTTGCAGAAATAAAGAAATGCAGACAACTGGGTCTACACAATTAGGACTGTGTATGTAACAGGGAGTCTGTTTTTCACCAGAAATCTTAACAAGGGGCAGGCTTACATAGCGTAGATCTGCTTCATTTCCCCTGTAAGTTTAAAATCTCCTTGGTAATCTTCAAAACATTTTAAGTCTGACCTCATGTAATATATTTTAATCTCATTCCTAGCATATGAGGCAGGTAGCTGTCACCATTTCAGTGGTGTATACCCCTGAAACATTCAAGTATAGAGGTGGCTGAGAAAGTGTATTACTTTTTCAGTACATCTGCCTTAAATTTCTTCAGAGAAGCAGCTACCTGCTTTTAGAAAAGTGTGTTTGAGACCCTGAAATCAGACACTGTGGCATGGTGGGCAGAGGACAGCACTGCTAAATCTGGTCACAGCAGAGTCAACTGAAGAGGACTGTTGCTCAGTTCTTACCGTTACACCTTAAACTGCATAGGGCAGAAGGTTTTGCTCTGTAAAAGCCTCCAAAGGGGAAACTGTAGATAAATAAGCACAATTTAGCTTATTCTTTCAAGAGATATTGCCACCAGCTACCCTTTTTCATCTTTTATTTCTCTAATGTTGCATTAGTACAAAGACTTCGCTGCATGTTTGAAGCAGCAATAGGTTTTGTCTGCTGTTCGTTCAGGAGTTATTCCCTCCTGTCCTGCAAACACCCCTTCTTAACAAATACATGAAAAATATTCTTACAAAAGTGTTGAACAGAATTATATTCAATATCTACAGAAAAATATGGCGTTTGTCTATTTTGACACTTGTTTGTGTTTTGGTAACTTTTTTTAAGCCAGTATTCTTTTAAGGTCCAAAATTCATGGATTACCATTATGTTGGGTTTTTTTTGTTGTTTGTTTCTTTTTACTCAGGCCTGTATAGAGCAACAATTTGATTCTGTAAATGGTGGAGTGTCAGTGTCAAAGAACAGCACATTTGCTGAAGAATTTGCTCATACTCTTCGCACGGCTTTTGCAAATGTTGAAGCCAAACTTGGTAATGCAAGCTCATGCTTCTCCTTCCAGCTACACTGTTTCTAAAATTGTTTGTCTGGGATTAGGCTTCAAAAAAGGTGTGTTTCTGCAGGTGAACCTTCAGAAATGGACCAGAGGGATAAATATGTGGGCATCTGTGGCCTCTTTGTACTGCATTTTCAGATTTTTCGGACCATAGACAAGAAATTTTACAAGTCAATGTTGGATGTCTGTAAAAAGGTGAATACTTTATTCTTTTCTTAATAATTAACAGGAGAAAAAAACCCAAATTTCAATAATGAAGTTGGTTGTATAGCACAAACTTGGGAAAAGAAGGGGCACACAATTTATCAACACAGTTTTGATCTTGGCTGTGAACATGTATTTTGAAAGACGCATAAGTCCAAAGCCAATTTAGGGTTTTTCATATTGGGTGGTGGTAAGAAGTTACATTTTCTAATACTGTTTAGAATCCCTGAGTGTGCTAATAACTTTGCCTCTGTTGTCCTTAGTGGACTTCTAGGGGAGAAACCCTTTTTTAACATGAATGTAATACTTCAGACAAACTAGATATGCAGAATTAAAGTGAGTTGTGTATTGTGGTTCACAACTGACAAAGTCTCTACGTAGTATTTGTTGTAGTTACTTATGCTCATTACTACTTTGTAGTGTTTTCTCCTCTTTCCCCAACCCCACCAGGTACCAGCCATCACACTGACTGCTAACATTATCTGGTTTGCTGACAACTTCCTGATTCAGAAGATACCAGCTGCTGCCAAACTGCTGGACAAGAAAAGTATTCATGCAGTTAAAATGCAAAGGGAGAACTTCCTACAGCAGAAGGCACAGTCACTTACCAAGTATGCTTCCTCAGTACTGCTTCATGATGCTGTTTGCAAATAAACACATAGGTTTCTTCATTCTGTGTACTGGCATCTTGTGTAATGTTGCTCAGTGGTATTAATTTTTCCACTTCACTGCAGCAATATGTGTGTGTTTAGTGTTGTTGTCTTTTAACATTACAACTGGTGTGACCCCAGCAGATTAACTTCTGGAGAACTTTATTATTTAAGAGTAGTCCAGTCTGGCATTGCTGTAATGACAAGCTATATTTATATATGTGTGTGTGTGTATATAAAAAAAAAATTCAGAGTTGGAGGAAAAAACTTAATTTGGTGTAGGAGCTTTCTTTTTTTAATGTTTAAAAGCATTTTCTAGCAGTTTTATTTACTGCTTTAATTTAAGTGTAGTATATGTACTGCTAAGAGGGCCATTTGTTATCTTTGAAAGATAGATGATTTTGACTCTTTAGGGTATGCTTGTACAGATATCATTGGCAGACTAATTAATCCTTACCTATAGAGAATTAAAACATAAATGACTATGAGATTTGGATACTTCTGGGAATGGAGAATTATTACTTTGGGGACTAAAAAATGAACATATTTGCCTTGCAAGAATTTAAGCTTTGGAAGAGGAAAAGAAAATCGTCGTGCTCTTATTTGAAACGAGTAGCATTCTTTGTTTCCTTCTCCAGAGATATGCAGTCATATTATGTTTTTGTGAGCTCATGGATGACAAAAATGGAATCTATCTTGTCAAAGGAGCAACGCATGGATAAGTTTGCTGAAGATCTTTCTAACCGCTGCAATGTCTTCATCCAGGTGTGCAGTCTTTTAATATGGTGATGCAGCGAGTGCTGCAGCAAACTGATGCTTTGGTGCAAGTTGTTGAACATTAAAAAAATCAATCACAGAAGTTCTGTGATCATCACTGTGTTATTTTATGATATGGGAATTCTTCTAAAACTTTCAATGCCCAGCAGATGCTTTAAGTAAATCTGTAAAAGATTTTTCCATAGGCATGTGGAGAAAGTCAATCTGAGTAAATGTGTAGTGGCTAAAAATTTGAATTTTTCTCTTGACTTAGGAAATCAGAAAAGCTTCACTTCCTCAGTAGTAAAGGTTTTGGGCTTTTTTACCTTTTGAGTCAGCCATGAGGTACTCAAGTTGGACTGAACAAGTGTCTAATTTAGTTTGATTTAGCACAATAGATACTTCCAGTAAAGGTTTTGTGTTTCATTGTGCTTTGCCTAGTGATGGTACTTTGCAAGAATCTTACTACGTTCCGAGGCAGCTGGTTTTCTTTTGGCCTACTAACAGCATGTAGTCTTAATGTAAGATGCATCTTATTTCTGTATTTTTTTTTGCTAGCTTTTAATATGTTTCTATCTTCCTGAGAGAAATCTGATGTGAATAGGTGTGTGATAGAAGCATGATCCTTAATTCTTCCATATCTAAGACATACATGTACTAGGATATGTGGGTTTTATATTTGAATTATTTGCAGTGGACTTAAATTTTTTTTGGTCTATAGTGAATTGAGTTTCCTATACCACTTGCTCTCTTTTCCTAGTCTTTTTTTTATTGTTACTGCTTTTCATTTGAAATTAACACTTTTGTCATGCTCTATGTAATCAACATTGTATTTAAAAGCTTAGCATGCATTGATTTAGAAGTGATCATGCTTTTTTGTATGGGATGGACAGTCTTATGTAGAAAGAGTAAAATTGTGTAAATACTGTCAGTGTATGCCACAGAATTTGGAAGTTTTCAGTCCGTTTTGTGATAGGCTGTATTTTGTGGGGATGGGAGGTATTTGGTGGGATGGTTTACAATAGGTCTGAAATGATTAGACCTTTGAGGTAATGTGCTTAATTCACTGACCTATGTTTTTAATTTGAATGGCTCTAGAAGAGATTTAATGATCAGATGATCTACAGAATCATAGGTAGTTTCATAATGCCTGCCTAATAAAAGGGTCTTACTCAGCTTTGGTATCTCAGACTTGATTATTACATGGAGTTCTCTAGTGTGAAGAGGCAAAAATTAGCTGTCCTCATATGAAAGCAAAAGGAGATGACTTCTTTAATATGTTGTGAAATTACTTTTTTTCTCCCCTTGTACTCATTGTATTTTTAGGGTTTTCTTTATGCATACAGTCTTAGCACCATCATTAAAACTACAATGAATCTTTACATGTCAATGCAAAAACCTATGACCAAAACCTCGGTGAAAGCTCTCTGCAGACTTGTGGAACTTCTGAAGGTAGGTAACTAGATAAAAACTGTTGTTTTTTTTTTCATGTAGACCTTTACAGAGAGAACACTGAACAAATATATACTAAAAAAAAAGTGTGTGTTTAATTTTCACTGAGATGGGAAATTTTTTCCATGAATGGCTTCTCATTCAAGACAGGGTTTGGTTAGAGAACAGGAGATTTGGGAGGCTAGAACCCATTTTGCCTCTTGTCCTGTCACTGGGCACCTCTGAGAAGAGCCTGTTTCTGTCTTCCTTGCATCCGCCCTTCAGATATTTATATACATTTATAAGATCCCACCCTGAGCCTTCTTTTCTCCAGGCTGAACAGTCCTGTCTCTTTCAGCCTTTCATCATACTTGAGATGCCCCTGTCCCTTAGTTACCTTCACAACCCTTGGCTGGACTCTCCAGCGTGTTCATGTCTCCCTTGTATTAAGGAGTCCAGAACTGGACAGAACACTCCAGGCATGGTCTTACCAATGCTAAGTAGAAAGGAAGTGTCACTTCTCTTAACCTGCAGGCAATACTTTGTCTAATACAGCCATACTGTTAGCCACCTCTGCAGCAGGGGCACACATCTGGCTCATGTTCAACTACCAGGACCCCTAGGTCCTCTTCTGATAAGCTGCTTTCCAGCTGGATGACTCCCAGTATAGGTTGGTGTATGGGATTGTTCCTTCCCAGGTGCAGGACTTAACACTTTTCCTGATACTTTTTCCAAAAGGAAGATACTCAGTTTTGAGGTAACTTTAGAAAGCAGTGGTGAACAAAACCAAACAAACAAAAAACCCAAACGAAAACACACACACCCAAAAACCCCACAAACAAAAGCAAACAAACAACAAAACTTATATTGATCCTGAAACCTTTTCATACTCCTGAATGGTTTGAATTATTCTCATTTTGCATTTCTCATTTTCTAAGGGTTAACTGCAGCTACTACTAATGTTACAAAGTAGAGTCTGTATTTGCAGTGTGGATGAGCCAGCCAGCATAAAGCCAGATTTTAAAGGTAACAACTGGGGTAACTACATGAACTATTGTGTTTTGGGATTGACTTTAGGCAATAGAACACATGTTTTACCGAAGGAGTATGGTTGTGGCAGATTCTGTGACGCACATCACTCAGCATCTGCAGTATCAGGCTCTTCACTCTATTTCTGTAGCCAAGGTACGTAAGCCAAACTGTAATAATCAACCTTCCTCTCAAAGTGGTTAAAAATTCCTAATTTTAAATGAAAGTATTTTTCTTTTTAGCAAAATCTGTGGTGTAGTGCTCTTATGATAATCAACAGATATATAAGCTTCCCAGTAAGTCAGAACTCTACCTTGGATACTGTATGACATAGATGGTGATCTGGTTTTGACCAAGAATGGTTCCTCCTCTTCTAAACTGCTGCACCTCTTGTCATGTTTCTCTTGTGTTCTTTTTAGTTTTTATATCTAGTGATTTTTCACAAATTGACCTTTTTTCTTACCTCTTTTCTAATGCACATTCTATAAGCAATCTGTTGCAGGTCTGAGCAAACAGGCTGTTATTTAAATCTTTTCTGGTCAAAATAGCTGTGGTTAATAAATGCACAATGCAGTTTAATGTGGGCATAAGTTCACTCTCTTACTGTGGGCTAAAATGGCTACTGATGGTGAGACACCATGGTATGTAGGTACATACTTTCTGTAAACATCAGCTTACTACACATTTTGATTTTTCTAAACTTGGAGCAAATGAGAAAATGAGACTTTTAGTATACCTGCTCTCATGTACTACTGATTGAATGGGATGAAAGAATAAAACAGTAGCAGAACTACAAAGGATATATGCTACTGATATTAGTCCAGCTATTAAATTTTCCTTTTGACTGTAATCTCATGTATCTGGCATCTTGGCATCTTCGTATCTTCTAGCATAAGCAAAAGAAAAAAGACTTGTATTTTGAGGGATATCAAACAGAACACATCTGTGAACAGCTCTTGATATTTTGATGATGACTCTGAAAATATGTAGAAGACAGATGCTGGTAAATAGAAGGGTTTATTAGTACTGATCTTTTTTTAACTGGTCCATTTCATTGTTAAGTGGTGTAAGATCTAAGGGTTATACCTAACCTTACTTTACTGTGTAAGGTTAGGACCTTTGTGCTGAAAATACTTTCTCAAAATCAGAAGAGGTTTTCTTTAACTCTTCTTTGAAACTGTACCTCTTCTGACTTATGCTGCTACTTACAAATACATCTGTGACTTCAACAGCTTAGCCAAAAGATTTGTTTCCCTTCATTTATTTTCATGCAAAGGTGCTCACACTTAATCTTTCTGATTAAATTAGAATTTACAGATAACTGCAACTACCATTATTACCATGATTATACATCATCTTGCTGTTCAGATGAAAACTGGGTTTTGTTACCAGCAACAGGGAGTCACTGATTAAAAATAATAAAAAAAAAAAAAATTACTTGTACCTTAGAACTGAAATTGGCATGCAGTCACATGCAGCTTGTACAGTATTTGTAGGACATAACCCTTGATCGTGCCAAACTGCACATTCTCCACATGTATAGATAGGCTGTCATGGAACTGACAGCTCAGTGAATCTAGATACAGTTTGTTCTGTTCACAAAACATAATTTGCTTGTAGAAACAGTCAATTTATAACAAATCCATACGCTTTGGAAAGAAGAGATAAGCTATTGTTTTTGTGCTTAGGTGACTTTTCTCTGAATTTGTGTCTTTGTCATCCAGAAAAGAGTAATTTCTGATAAAAAGTACAGTGAGCAACGCCTGGACGTCCTCTCTGCTTTGGTTTTGGCTGAGAACACCCTCAATGGGCCAAGTACAAAACAGAGGCGGCTGATCGTTTCCCTTGCACTAAGTGTGGGAACACAAATGGTAAGTGCTGTGTGGTAATTCCAGACCTTTGCTTATTTGGTATAGTATTTTTATAAAGAAATATAATCTTGTCTTTTTCTTTTCTTCATTTTCACAGAAAACTTTTAAAGATGAAGAACTCATTCCCCTTCAGTTAGTTCTGAAAAAACTAGACTTGATCAGTGAACTTACAGAGCGGTGAGCAGTTCGACTTAATAGATAAGCAGGGTAGTGTCACTGTGGAGCTGGATCTCTGCAAATTGCAATATCTGGTAGCTACATGCTGGTAGTGATTTTTTTGCATGTGTTGTAGACCAGAAATAGACAGGGAATTCCAGAGCTGAGCCTGAAGCTTGCTGGTCTTTGGGCAAGTCCTGTTTTATTCAACTATTGCTAATTAGGTAACCCACTTCAGAAATTGTCACTTTCTTGGATGACCTGGCTTTATATTCAGCCAAGGTATTCCTGTTAACCTAAACCTGAGAATTACAAGTTAGTCACAGTCTGTGTGGGAGATCAGGGTGGTGGTTCACAGGTGATGCCGTGTTTTACTGCAGCTGTAGTTTCAGAGGATGCTCAAAAGTTAAATAATGCTGCCCATCTGAAAGCTGGGTGAATATCTTGGGTTCCATGCATACTTTATGGAAAGAGACAAGCACCTTCAGTGGGTGACTCATGGGAGAAGATTCCTTGCTTAATTGTTGTACGTGGGTTGTATCAGGAGAAACCCAATTCTCTTTTTTGACTTCTAGGAGAAACTGTTTGACTTCTAGGCTACTAATTGCATGCAGTAAGAAAATAGCTATTCAGAATTTTGCTGTAATGCAAAGTTTAATTCTTTCAGAGATGGGCTTGAAAAGCAGTTGTCTTTAAACACACTAAAATATCTGTTAGAAAAATAGCTTCTTCCAATTCTCTGTCTAATAAGTAATCTTGTATTCTAGAGTTCGAGCCCAATGCGACTGTTGTTTCTTATACTGGCATCGAGCAGTCTTTCCAATCTATTTAGATGATGTGTATGAAAATGCAGTTGATTCTGCTAGACTGCATGTAAGTAATATTAGCAACTCAGTTTAAAAAGCATCTGTAGGGGGAGGGATTCAGAGGAGGAGAAGATAAAAGCTTAAACAGAAAATCTTGAGGAAAAAGGTAAAACCCAGGCAAGGGTTACTACTAAAGCAGAAATTTCAATCTGGAGGCTATAAAAGCAATCTGTGTTCTAAATCTAACCTGTTAGATTGCTCTAAAAGTCTCAGGTTGCTATTGTTAACTCTGGGTCGTTGTGCGTGTGTCTGTCTCTGTTCTTCTCTTTGTTCTAATTTTAATGAACACCTTTTGCTAGACTTAGTAAAAGCCTTTGTTTGATATCACAGTTGCATATTTCTAAAGCATGTATCACTATGTTCAGTGATGCTATGTGGGGTAGTTGTCCTGTAGCTTTTTCCAGCCTCCATCTCTTATCCCCTCTTTGAAGTACCAAGTATTTGCTGCAGAAGTGAATCATGCTTTGGCATGCTAATCCTGATAAAAATCAGTCATCTGGTCCATATTGTGCAAGCCGTTGACAATTACAGCACTGAAACAAATATAGTGCAAGTAATTTCAGATGAAATAGCTCATAACTATGACCTTCCAGTAAATGGATCAGTAGCAACCAAATACATCAGATGAGGGCATTAAGGACAAACTTCAGTAGGGTTTGTGAAGTCTGTTTTTAATAAAAGCTGCAAGGCTAGTGATTTTGATTTGTTTGTTAGCTTTAAACACTATCTGAAGTGCTGTTGACGTGTCTGTCAGTGTGTTGGTAAAGCATAATAATTTCTCTTTTTCAGTATATGTTCAGTGCACTACGGGACTGTGTACCTGCTATGATGCATGCAAGACACTTGGAATCTTATGAGATGCTTCTGGAATGCTATGACAAAGAAATCATGGAAGTGCTCAATGAGGTAATTCGTTGTGAGTGAAAATTAAAGGTAATGCTTGGAATCACCTATCAGCTGGCACATAGTGTACCAAACCTGATATGATCTATCAAAATAGCAGAGACACTTCTGAGATTGATGTGAAGCATTTTAATAAATAAGTGTTCTCTGATGCTTTTGGTGAAGACCCGTTGTTAATGGTGTCTGTGTTGGCTGGGAATGTGAAAATACTGTGCTCTAGGTTACGTAAGTTGGAAAAGCCTCAGTTACAGTTTTGCCTATGCAGACAGAAGAGGCTTTTTATCAGATTAGTTTCTGCTTGTATGAATTCCTAAAAGTGCTACTGTTCTTAGCATGTATGCGTGGCTTTTAGTAGTGAAGGCTTTGTAAATGTAGGTGGCTGCTTTAGTGGATTATTATCAGGAGTTACAAAGGATGTTTGAGAGAGATGTGAATTTAGATTTCCCAAGTCCTGGGTTTTAACCTTTGAACCATCATTTTTCAAAAGCAAACATTTTCTTCTGAAAATCCCAAATTGCTTATTGCAAGAACTCTTTCTCTCTCCCCAAGTAAGTCTTATTATCTAGGTGGATAGCCCTAAGCCTAGCTCCCTGTGAGAAGTGAGAATATGTAAGTTTAAATTGTGTTAAACTCTCACGTGGAAGCTTTAACAGAAAGAATGGCATTAGGTAGCTATACCTTTACCTCTTCTGAGATGTGTAGCTTTTTCTTCTTACTCTGTATTCTGACTTAAGTGGCCCTGCCAAAGCAAAGCTGCTTTCGGTAGTTTAATCAGTCTTTTATGCATCTCTGGAAAGAGATGTTAGTTCCACTAACAGAGCATTGTAAGCAGACACTGAACATGACTGACTCTTGTTTTAACTTCCCTGAACAGCACTTGCTGGACAAATTATGTAAAGAGATAGAAAAGGACCTGCGCTTATCAGTTCATACCCACCTAAAGCTGGACGACAGAAACCCATTCAGAGTTGGCATGAAGGATCTAGCTCACTTCTTCTTTCTGAACCCAATACGTTTTTTCAATCGATTCATTGACATAAAAGGTGAGGTGTTACACATTTTCTTGGTTCCATTACTTCCATCTCTGTTACACTTTGGCTTAATACTTCTTTCCTCAGTTCCCTAACTGAATAGATAGTATGACTGTAGTTCACCCTTCTGTGTTTACAGCTTATGTAACTCACTATTTGGACAAGACCTTTTACAACTTAACAACTGTAGCTCTTCATGACTGGGCCACCTACAGCGAAATGAGAAACCTAGCAACTCAACGCTATGGTTTAAGTATGACTGAAGCACATCTTCCCAGCCAGACTCTGGAACAGGTACAGTGCCCACAGGATAGGAATATAACTTGTTCCACTAAACTGTCATGCTAGCTACTCAAAGGACTAAGTCATTGAAATTAAAGTATCCAAAAGTAAACAACTCCTTGAAAAAGGTGACCTATAATATCTGTTTGACTTCTGGCACAGCATCTTTATCCGCTTTGGGAGATAACGCCGATATCAGTTAATTTCATGTTGGACTTGCATCATTCACTTTTTAACATAAGACTTAATAAAACAAACTTGGGTATACAAAGTCTGAGAATGTTTCCTTGAAAATTCAGTTATCAGCAATTTGGTAGTCAGTACATCTGGAATACAACTGTCACCAGTCTGGAATGCCCTTTGAATGGCGTGGTTTTCTGTGGTTTATTGTGGTGTTCTCAGCAGGTTCTGATTAGCGATCATCAAGAGAAACCGTTTCACAGTCTGCACACTGACAATCTTGACACATCTCTGCTTAGCTTAATAGGAGAGTGACTCTGAGCCTCCTAGAAACTACTAAACATGGTTATCTAGAGAGTCAAGTTACACTTTAATCAAGTTAATGGTGAAGGCATTCACTCTTACAGGGTCAGTGCAAAAGAAACGCAGCATGCATATTTCTGAAGACTTTCATTCCAGAGTTTTAGTATCTTGGGTATTTTTGGCAGTTAGCTTCATTCCCTCGAGTTAGCACGTTGGTGAAAGCTTTTAGAGATACAGACTTTTCTAATGCTTATGATGGCTGTGTCTTTCTAAGTAGAAAGAGGACATAGAACTAAGAATTTCAGCTGCTTCTTGGCACAAGTGCTGTGGATTAATTTCTGTTTCTGGCTTTAGCTTTCTGTTGGTGGTATTTGGCCATCACGTTGTTATAAAGACTTAAATAATTTCCAAACATTGACTTCCTAACATTCATTCTGCTATGATTTTTTTTCAAAACAAAACCACCACACACGCTGCTCCCCCCCACCAGCCCTAGCAAAATCTTGATTAAAATCCTTGGCATGACTTGAAAACAGTGCATTTAAATAGCACAGTGATACTAAAGGGTCTCCTTCAATCAAAAAAATTGTAAGACTTGCATTACAAATTCAAAACTTCATTTTCTAAACTGATTGGGCAAAAGAATATCAAGAAGTATTTGGTTGCTTATGTGCCTGTAGTAATCTGTGTGTCTATAGAAATCTAAGGCAAGATTCTATTTTCTGGAATCTGAGAACAGCCAAATCTCAAATTATTTTTTTTTCTGATTGGAGCTTGTGGTGTAGACTGGAGGATCCTTACTTTCAGGGGAAGCTGGAAAAAAAAAAAAACCAGGCAGAGTGTAAATGTTAAAATGTGAGCTGAGCTTCTTTTTTCTCCTCTAAGCATTACCTTACAGACACTGAACAAAAATGAAAAGATTCCTCATTTTGCAAAGAGAAAAATAATTACTTTTAAAAATCCTTTTGAGTAACTACAGAAATGGTAGTTGCACACCTTAGTGGTTAGGCATGCCACTAGTGCTTGAGAATTTTTTTCACTGTTCTCAATAAATAATATTGTTTCAGGGTCTGGATGTTTTGGAAATCATGAGAAATATTCACGTTTTTGTATCCCGCTACCTCTACAATCTGAATAATCAGGTAAGATATATCCGGGGTTTTCCCTGCATTTGGCCCTGATTTGAAGGTACTGAGAAATGTGGAATAGTTCACATGTAAAAAAACACAGGCTAAACATGTGTAATAGCAAGCTGTAAAATAACCATAGCTGCTCTAGAAAATCATCTCTGGGGATGCCGTAGATAGGTCTCGGAGAATGTTCTGTAAGCATATTCTGAGTATGGTGTGCCAGTAGAATCAAATACCCCAGGAAAGCTGGGAGAAGGCAGCAAGGATAATTGGCTGCTATATAAAGGCATACTAAGTATGACTGATTTTTTTAATCTTGAAAAAGTGGTATCTGAAAATGGGTTATTGGAGAGATTAGTAGTGAATGACTTGGAGAACATGTAGAACAACAACATCCTGTGGTTTCTTAAGAGGTGAGAATGAGGGGCCCACTGCAAAAATGAGTGGCTTCCTTAAAGAAAAGGATTTTTTTCTCCTAGCACATTATTCAGCAGTGGAACTCATTGCCATGTTATAGTGGGGCCAAAAGTACAAACAGGTGCCAGAAGAGTGTAGACCAATTAATGTAGGATATAGTCTCAAATATCAGAGCTTTGGTGCAACACCTATCTTGGAGTTATGGAATCACTGCTTTGCGGTAATCAGAACCACCTACCAGATCAAGTTGCTGTGTTTTCCTGGTTCTTTCCCTGATCACCAGTTATTAGCTGCTCTTGGAAATAGCATACGGGCTCCCTACACTGAATCACAGAATCAGGTTTGGGTAGATTGTTTTTCTCTCCATCTCCCAGATCTTCATTGAAAGAACAAGTAATAACAAACACTTGAACACTATCAATATCCGGCACATTGCTAATTCAATTCGAACTCATGGAACGGGAATCATGAACACAACAGTGAGTATCTTTTATGCTATTGTTGGATTTTTTTATCTAATGGTGCACAAAAGCCTCCAAATTCTTGTATCTTCTAATGGTTTATTTGGTTGTGCAGGTTTAATAGTGCAATAACAATCTTCTGTTCGTATTAATAAAACAGTTATTGGGAATGACACAAATTAATATCGTAATCTTTTGAGTTATGCTACAGCTGTCACAAAGTTAATGAAGAGATTTAACGATGCATCAAAGATGATGAAAGATGTTCTGGTGTGACTCTGGATTTTAGTAAAGATAAAGAATACTTACCAAGCTAGCATAGTAAAATATTTTGATTTCTAAGGTGCCTGCATAAATTAGCATACACTAAGTTTCTCCTTATTGACAGAAGACAGATACTTTTGTTGCACTTAAAGCAAATCTTGAAGAAATGCAACATTAACTTTTTAAGCTCCTCTTGTAATCATTAAGCTTGAGGAATATCAGCTTTTCAGTTTGCAGAATAAAAGCTGCAGACCTGCAATCATTTATTGGAAGACTGCAACTTCTTACTGGAGTGCTTTTAGCAGTGTCTGTAGTGTAGGTGGTCATTTTAAGCAGCTGAAGGCATTGGCCTCTTTGCAAAGCAGATAAGGGCACTTCCTATGGCATGCCTATTGCAGCAGGAATTTATTGTGGTTCTCAAGTTTGGAGGCCCCAAAGGTAACTTCAGACTGGAAAGCACCAATCTGCTGCTCAACTTCCTCCTACACCTTAGCTGGTTTTTTTCCCATTCTTCTGGCCCTATTAAAAAAAAAAAGGAACCTGCTGAAATATTGAACCTGCTTTCAAGTCATTACTTTAAAAGTGGAAATTATTAGGAAAATAAGGTTTTCATTATTTCTTGCATTATTGGAAGTAACTTAGCTTGTACTGTTCTTCTGAGTGAAGGGACTTCAGTTACACCAAAAAAAATGCTGTTAGATTATTTCCTGGTGATGTAGATTTATTCACTTCTGATTGTGAGTGAAGTTATTGGTGCTGACGTGATCGCTGAGATGTGTAGGGTGGAAGTGTGCTTCTGCCTTGTGGGGAAGTGCTTCACAAAACTCAGAAGTGTAAAAGTGTGTCAGGAGGTTGTGCAGATTCCACAACTTGACTGAGGGAAGTTGAGCTTGTGTGCCTTTTTCAACTTGGAATGTTTGCATTGCTTCAAAAGAACAGCCACAGGATATTCCAACCATAAACTAATGGCTGTTTAGGGAAGGTCATCTAACTGAAATAGTTAAGTTGTCCCTTAGTCCCTCTGCCCTTCCTGGGCCTGCCAGGAGAAGTGTGTTCCTCTTTAATTTCACTGGTTTAAAAGAATAAGATTGAAGTTACTCAAGAATCTACTGAAAACAGGTTGCTAGATATGCTTGTTACTTTAACTTTCTTGATTAAACTTTTTTTTTCTTCTAGGTAAACTTCACTTACCAATTTTTGAGGAAAAAGTTTTATATTTTTAGCCAGTTCATGTATGATGAACATATCAAATCCAGACTTATCAAGGACATCAGGTTCTTCAGGGAAGTCAAGGATCAAAATGACCACAAGGTAGAGTAATTTTTGAAGGACTGAGAGAAATTTGGCTAAAAGAAGTGTTACTTTCATGTGACTGAAGGTGCACCAAACAATAACACTCCTATTATTTCAGTGTGTATTTCCAGACAAAGGGACAGCTTTTGTCCTACTAAAATTCTGTGTTACAAATGTTGGTATTCAGGATGGCTTTGTTTCATTCTGACTGCTCTATAAATATGAGGTTGGCTAAAAGTCTCTGTGACCTGAAAATGGTTTGATTGCCTTGTAGGCTATTCAGGGTTCTGAAATTCTGGTCCAAATGGTGCTAAACAGTTGTCAGCTTTGAATAAGATAATTCAAATCCAAACTGATGTGAACATGTAGCACTACTTCCGTTTTGTGAAGATCTGGGGACTAGGGTCTGATTTTCCATGCTGGAAATTTGATTTCTCAAAAATGTGAGACAATGTATTTAGTAAAATAGAAAGTCAGCTTCTTTGTAGATTAAATGCTTATTTTTTTAGCAGTGCTTTCTTGTTCACAGTAACTATTTCTTTTCTCAGCTTGCAGAAGCGATGTAGCCAAATGACTTCTGCAAACTAATATAGACAGGCGGGTGTATAATTCATTAGAAAAATGAAGCTATAGAAGCGAGGTAGGAATGTAGTGCAAACAGAATTGTATTGACATGATGGGGGAAAAAAACCTTCTAAGGATAATTACAAATTATTCTAAAATATTTTTTCTAGTATCCTTTTGAAAGAGCAGATAAATTCAACCGTGGCATCAGAAAACTTGGAATAACTCCGGATGGCCAGAGCTATCTTGACCAGTTCAGACAACTCATAAGTCAAATTGGTATGAAATGCTACCTAAGACAATGTTACAAACATTACTACATGGAAGAGATTTTAGTCATCTAGTAACTGAACTTTTAGCTGAAGCTAAAGTTAGATTTAACTCCAGTGAGATGGAAAGTACTTGTATCGCATGTGAAATAAATAATCTCATCTAATGACACAGAAATGGCCCTTGCATGTCTTAATCTAAAATATAGCTCCTGCTTGCATGGATGCCTCTAATGTCTATCTAATGGAACCTGACTTTTATCCAGCTTGAGTATTTCCCAGTAAAATAGTACTCTTAAGTTCAGGTGTTTCAGAAGACGACCCTATGACCAACTGAAGTAACTTTGAGTAATGCATGACCCTACAGTGGTATTTTCAGCCTTTAGATGTGCAGGACTGATCTGAACATGCAAGTGCTTAATGTCCCCAGTGGAAAGAGTTTGTACTGCTTGGCCCTCACGCTGTCGTGGAAGGGAACACAGCCTTGCTATGTGATGCATTTGTGTTTTATTTCTCTACGTAGACTTTGGATACCAGAGTTCAATGTAACTGTCTTTAATTTGGCTATAAGAATAGTTTCTTAGTCAGAACTGTATGGCAACTTTAAGTACAGTTCAGATTTTATAGAGTTATGGAGAGTGTGTGTGTGTTTAAGTAATTATGAATTCTTTTCTTGTTTTTTTCAAGGCAATGCTATGGGTTATGTACGAATGATAAGATCTGGTGGACTTCACTGCTGTAGTAGTGCAATTAGGTACTTCCACAAATATTTCATTTTTCTGTTTGCTCCTTCTCATTCCTTTGTTCCTTATTCATGCTGGTATTCCTGAGGTTCTTGCCCATCCCCCATAAATTTGGAAAAGGTCTCCTTTTATGCCTTCATTGAAGTGGAATTACCAAAACCAGTGCTCAATCCAGAACTGTACAATCATTGTCACAAAGCACTAAAACACAAACAAATTCTTTGGGAAAAGGCTGCAAAATTGTTAATGGAATGTACATGTAAGCCATTAATCCTTTAATTAAAGTCAGTAGTTCCTGATGTTACTCACTTCAAGAGTGTGTTAAGGAAAAACAGTACAAGCCTTGAGGAACTTGGACTGAAAGATTGATACTTCTTTCTGCATAGATGGTTGTGTTTATTTCAAGTCATTGGAAGACAGGGACTTTTATGTACTAATATAGTTGGTTTTTTTGCAAATAATAGTAAACTTAGAGTTACTAAGGGCATACAGTGCTAGAGGGAGGAGACAGTAGCCTGGTAAAAACAGAAGTACAAATGATGATGTGTGTGTTTAGAAGTGAATTTAATAGTGCCTAGATGAGAATGACATAGCAGATATGATAGAAGTTCAGATAGTTTGAGCCCAGAATACTGAAATTATAAATTGATAGACACTTCAGTGAACATAAACAGTTGAGCATAAACATAATCCTAACAAACAGTAAGCTTTCAGGTTTGTTCCTGATCTGGAAGATATCGTTAACTTCGAAGAGCTGGTGAAAGAAGAAGGACTCTCGGAAGAAACGCAAAAAGCAGCAAGGTACCCCTAACATTGTGCTTTTGAGGTCTGGGGCAGGGATGCAATGAGACGCCTGTAATTTTCAAGTTATAACTGTAGCTGTTACACTTGTATCTGTGTGTGTTAAAAGGTTGAATGACTTCATGAAAAAATATTTGCTCCTCTTCAAAGTAGAGAAAATAGAAGCAGTTGTTTTGAAAATGCAGAGACTATTAGAACCTGGTTTCTTGATGGGGTGTGAAGACTAACAAGCTTTTGTCACCACGTCTATCTACATTTAGACATTATTTTACATGTTCAGGGCTTTAGGTAAGAAAGATGCAAGTATTCTATTTGTAGACCTTTTTTGAACAAAAAGTCAGTCAAGAAACATGATTCAAGGTGGTTGTAGAGGTAGGATGCAGTCTCGGACGCTGGTCTGAATACTGGATTGAGGCTGTAGGCAAAGCGTGAAGAGAGGGTTGTTATCCCAAGGGGCAACTAAACAAAGAAGCTTCTCACAGAAACCAGGTAACATGTTGCTTGTCCTTTGCAGGCAGTTGGACTCTGTCCTCAGTGACCTCACACGTAACTTTGCGGAAGGAACAGAGTACTTCAAAATGCTGGTGGATGTATTTGCTCCTGAATTCCGCAGTCCAAAGAATATGCATCTGCGGAACTTCTATATCATTGTTCCTCCCCTGGTTCGTGTTTTCAATGTCTGTACTGGTGTTTGGGCTTTGAAAAATGCATTGGCTCAGGCTTGTGTTTCAAGATTTTGTATTAGGCTGTTGACTAACATTCTGCTTTCCTCCCTGATTATGAGTGGGATTGTTTTGAGCGTGGCTTTGCTGATAGCTGTCCAAAGCCATGTTTGTTTACATAAATACGTGTACTAGAACTCAAGAGATAACTTTAAAAGCTACTTCTCCTGTTTGAATTAAATTTGGAGAAGCCAAGATGGAAAAAGGAAGAATTGGAACAGCGAAAGTGAAGGGTGTTTGAAGTCATGTTCTTCAGCTCTCTCGTGTGTGTCCTCTTCATCACATTAGGCTGTTTTAATGTCACTTTCTCACCCAGTAAAACTGGGGCCCTCTCTATTGGAAACGGATCTGCTTTTGCTAATAAGCTTTGTTTAGAAAGAGTCCAAGTGAGTTTAGGGTGATGCACATTTGAGTGCAGCAGTTTGGGCATTTGGAAGCAGTTTGTCTTGAAGGCTTACACATCAATCTGTTTAGCTCGTGTAACATCCCACTTTAGAAGCTAATATTGGAACATCAATGAGCCATGAACTTAAGACTTAGAGGACAGGTATGTTGTGGTGAGGGAAGGTAAAGGCTTGTGACAAGTACTTTTCTTTTTCCTTCCCATTTTTTTTTCTCTGATAAATACAGTTTCAGGAATATACCATCTCCTTTAGTTTTCAAAAGGTGTTTCACTGTAGCTAAATTTGAAACTGTAGATTTTGGAGAAGTTGTTAATGTACAGAGTTTTTTTCCATGTCTCAAGAGTAGTTACTGCATAAAGATACATTCACATCACTAGGCATTACTACCCGCATCTATTGTTCAACATCATCATCACTATTGACACGTTCTTTAAAGAGAGTGAAATAACACCCTGTAGCTTTAAAACACTAATACCTTTAAGCTTTCTGGGAACCTGGGCTATTTTAATTATCCTGTACTTGCATGTTTACCTCTAATTATCACCAAGAGAATGTGAAGTATTAGTCTGACAAGAATAGCAGAGACAATGTACCTTTGTGGGTCTTTTTACTTTTACATATGCAAATGTTTTCCAAAGCTTAACTTACCTTCTTCCCAAAAAACTGTCTAGAAAAAGAACAAGTTTTCATACAAAAAAATCTAATGATGGTAGAGACAACTAGCATATTTTTGAGCATGGAATTCTATTCATAGGTAACAGCATGTATGTGAATATCTTTCTAAACTTTGTGAATTTCTCCTGATGATTCCAAGACAGCTTTTCACTCTTTCAGACGCTCAATTTTGTAGAACATTCAATCAGTTGCAAGGAGAAATTGAATAAGAAGAACAAAAGTGGAGCAGCTTTCACTGATGATGGGTTTGCCATGGGTAAGTTTCAGCATGTTGACTACCCTTTGGGTAAGCCAACATAATGGTTATTTGCAAGAAAAGTTGTTATATTCTGTGTATTCCCACGATTAAAAATTCTGTACTTTAAACTCGTGTTGTCTTACTTCAGCACAGTGGGTTTGAGGACTCTTGTGTTCAGACTCTCCTAAGTATGTAGCTGAGTATGGGGGTGGATATCTGTCGTGTGTTTCTGCCAAAGCTTGCAGATCTCAGTAGATGAGAAGGTTTGCAAGTCCTTGGGTAAGTTGTGAGGCTTTCAAAAATTGAAGCTTGTTCTTCATTATGACACTTTTCCTGTTAGATTTAATTGACAATTAGTTGCAATTGAAATTGTATTTGTATGGGAATTATAAACATAGGCTCATCCATTAAAAATATTCACAAAGCCTCTTACAAAC
This sequence comes from Megaceryle torquata, assembly GCA_024611175.1. Classification (NCBI taxonomy): domain Eukaryota; kingdom Metazoa; phylum Chordata; class Aves; order Coraciiformes; family Cerylidae; genus Megaceryle; species Megaceryle torquata. The sequence continues at coordinate 38,721 of JANIJG010012138.1, forward strand.
TGCATGCTGACTTTGGTACATGGTTTGTTAATGACTATAGGTGTGGCTTACATTCTGAAGCTTTTGGATCAGTACCAGGAGTTTGATTCTCTGCACTGGTTCCAGTCTGTCAGAGAGAAGTATGTGAAGGAAATAAGAGCAGTAGCTAAGCAGCAGAATGTGCAGTCCACTAATCAAGATGAGAAACTGCTACAGACTATGAACCTTACCCACAAGCGACTGGAAGTTTGTTTACAGGTATAGCATGGGTCTTGTTACTGGCTCTGGGTTGTGTTCTGCACTTACCCATCACAATTCAGGTATCTGTTTGCTGATGGAATCATAGGATAGAGATATAGAATCATAGAATGCTTTCCTTTGGAAGGTACCTCTAAAGGTCATTTTGTTCAGCCCCTCTGCAGTGAGCAGGGACATCCTCAGCTGGATCAGGTTGCTCAGAGCCTCCTCAAGCCTGACCTTGAATGTCTGCAGGGATGGTGCCTCCACCACCCCCCTGGGCAGCCTGTTCCTGTGTTCCACTACCCTCACAGTAAAGAATGTCTTCCTAAGGTCCAATCTAAATCTCCCCTTCTCTGGTTTAAAACCATTGCCCCCTGTCCTGTCACTATGTGTGCCCTTGTAAACTGTCCCTCTCCAGCTTTCATGTAGACCCCCTTCAGGTACTGAAAGGCTGCTATAGGGTCTCCCCAGAGCTGCCTTTTCTCTGGGCTGAACAACCCCAACTCCTTCATGGAGCTTATCAAGAGCAAAAACCACAGTGTTGTACACAGCAACAGTCTAAGAAGAATAAAGACTTGAGGCTTATTATCCAAAGGGGATGTGCTGAGTGTTTGTGGTACTGGAGCGAGGAAGGAACTTGATCAGGTTGATGAAAGTCTTTGTTCCATGGAGTTTGGAATATAATGCAACTAAAACCCAAATGTTGAAATATAATAAATTTAACCAAAAAAATATTCTCTTCTAACAAAGATTTTATATAATACTGTGAACACTTAAAGTTGCTTGGGTGATAATTCTGAGCTGTTAAGTTGAATAATGCTCTAGCAGTGAAATAGAGGAAAGGTGCATTTGAATTTTGGACTGTAGCAGTTTAGGTTTCATTGGTGGGTAAATGCTTTCTCTCTGCTCTTGATTTGAGGAGTCTTTGGGACAAATCTATAGTTGGCTCTATATAAATAGCCCATGATTACATTCTGTAAAAGCACATCTGCACTGAAATAGATAAAGCCCTCTATGTCCTCATGACTCCCACAGGCGTGCGCGGTGTCTGGTGCTCTATTAAAGCAAAGAAAACATGCCACTAAATCTTGTTTAGAAACTGATCAAGTGTATGTCACTTAAGTTACTGGCTTTCATGATTTTCCATGGGCAAGTTGCTGCAAATTTTCACTGCTTCTACAAACCTTGTTTTCAGCCTCAGTAGATGAGTGACAGATTTACTGCACTGATGCTGCTTTGCTTAAATTACCCTTTAAAGTTTTTGGCTGACACTTGCTTTGTACAATGCTTGTGACAAGGTATGAACGGAAGAACATTTTTGAAAGCATTGATGTGATTTAGATACTGAAATCTTGTTGCCTTAGATGCTTCTGAAAAATCCTGGTTATATCTGTCTACAAATTAATGCTTGTGATACTGACACGCCTCTCCTGTATCTTTTCCCTTAGGAATTTGAACTCCTTTATTTCTCACTAAGTAGTGCAAGAATTTTTTTCAGAGCAGATAAAACTGCAGCGGAGGAAAACCAGGAGAAGAAAGAAAAAGAAGGTGAATGAATGCTATTTATAGAACACTTTCTCTCATGAGAGAGTCTGCCTTTGCTGGGAAAGTGCTTTTTTCCATAGCTGCTTTCTTGCTTGTGGGTTAATTTGGTATGCTAGAGTTTTGTGGGGTTAAGGGTGATTAAGGAGTTGGGGAGGAGTCACAGAGGCCTTCTCTGGAATGGCTGAATTTCAAGCTAGGCTTCCTGGGTGGGGGGGAATCCCCCCAGCCCAAAGCTACACCCAACAAAAAGTAAATATCTGGGACAGGGAGAATTTCACCCTGCAGTAATATTAAACTCAGTAACTTCAGCATCGTAGTTACACTCTCAGTTACCAGTTTTGACAGCGAGAGCCTTTTCTGCATCAACTTAGCTGATGTGAAATAAACTGGTGGGGTTTTTTCTGCTGTTGTTTACCAGCTGTTTCAGCTTAAGTAGGCAGATGATGCAGTTATGATCCATGACTTCTGATATTTATACTGGTTTGGTCTACTATTGAATATATTCAGAGTAAGATCTTGATTTGTGGTACACTCTCTTGACTGGGTAACATGAGTATTTTGCATTTTATATTCATGCTTATGTATTCTTTCTTCTGAATTCTGGAAGATTCTCTTGGATGTGGAAAAGCTCTTTTCAGAGAGATGAGTGCTCCCAAGGATTAAGATACAGAAGTGCAGTTCAGTCACAAGCTGCTTAGCAGTATATTGAAAATGGAATCAGTAAATAGTTTTTTCCTGTAGTAAGTGACCTGCGAGCTTACAGATGCTGGAGCTAAAGATCATTTCTCTTCTGCACTATGAAAACAGTTTGCAAAGAAAAAAGTCTTTTAGCATGAATTTATATCTGAACTTATTTGTTGAAGTTGCTCAAATAATTTCTTAATTAAAAAAAAAAGGGGCAAACCAAAAGCCAATTACAAGCGTTGTGGGAAGTAAGAACAGGCATATTACCCTGGATTCTTTGAGAGCTTTCTGTAGAACATCAGTTAATTATATCTTGGGTTAAATGCTCACTGGTGTGATATGTGTTCAGTTCCCTGAAAAATGTGTTTTGTGGTGAGAAGAGCTTGAAATGCACACCAGGGTGGAAAGTTTTCAACATGGCGATATCTCCTGCCTTCTACTGTACTATTTGGACTTGACTCTGAGAAATGTGTGAGCATGTCTGTGTAATCTTCACACAGCTTCTATTGATTCAAGAAACTTTTCACCCCAAATACAGGTTTCCTGATAGGGCCAGGACCCTTTGTGCTGCAAGGTCATCTTGCATATGCTGACCATGGTATGGTCATGGTATGACATGTTATGAGACCAGCATATTATGCATGCTAAGACTGTTTCTTATTGCCTTGAACAGAATGTTAAACATGATCCATGTCTTCATTTTTTTCTTTTTGCAGAAGAATCTGTTAAAGCAAGCAACGGAGATCTTTCCAGCTCTACACCTGCAGATCCTGTTGTGAAATGATACATCTGGTATGGGTGACGATTACTTACTCGACTAACTCATGTTCTTGTCATTATCAGTAACACCGCTCTAGATTGACTGACTCGCTCTGTTAAACCCAAGAGAAAATGTACAGTAGCATACTAGCATCCAGTGAGGCTAGGCCTGTGTTTGTCTCTCTTGTCCTGTAGAAGCTCCTATTTTTCAGGGGTTTACATTATTTACAGCACTTTCTTTAGATTGAAAACAACTATATGAAATGTTGACTTTGGAGGTAGCTATTTTAAAGTATAGATGTGCAGATTAAAAAAAAACTTACTAACTTTTAGATGCATTCTTGCATCTCTAACATAGCATTTAAAAAAAAAAAAAACCAAACCAAAACCCCAGACACATAGGCCTAAGCTTTGACCTGGCACATCTCTTCAACCAGGAAAAAGGCAAAAAATCCAGTCAAGCTGTACATATCTGTTGTCCAAAAACTCAGACATGTCTTTATGCAGTCCTGTTGTGTTTAATGCAGTCACAGATTACACTGTAGGGGTAACAGTGTATGTTGTGAATGCATGTTAAAGCTATTACACGAAACAGAAATCCTTACTGGTTTACTCCACAAAACCCTATTATTACTATAGATAGTATTTGCACTGTGCAAACTTAGGATGAGGTCAGGCATTTTTTTCCCCTGCTGTTTTTCTCCCCATATCAGAGAATAGGAAAACCAGAAAAGTTAATACAATGTCACCACTTATTTCATACTGAAGGTCTGTTTTGCATCCACAGAAGTAAGGAGGTTCAGAGCCAAGACAGAACCACAATCAGCTCTTCCTTTTATGACCAGACACTGTGTGATGGGTGTCTGTAACAATTAAGTGATCTTACAGTTCATGAGTATGTTGTGCCTAACTGCAAGTTTCAGCCTCAGTTCCGTATTTCCTAGCCTTTGTAGGTCTGATGTACTGTCTGTGTTGTTCATACAGTCTTACATGCCTGATGATTAACAAAAATTGCACTGCAGGCTTCAGAAGCTGCTGAACACTGTGAGAACTCTGTATAAATGTAACATCTGTGAATGCCTGCAAGTAGAGGCTCTAGATTGTGCAAGAGTTGCTGAGATTTCGAACAAGTAGCTAGGCTTAGCTTAAAAGTAAACACCACTTTCATTAAAAGATACAGTTGTGTTTTAATCCCCCAGAACAAACACTTTCAGCTCTTACAAACTAGAATAAGCTACACCAGTCAGCTCAACTGAGAATTATTTTTTTGGGTTGGGTTTGTGGTTTTTGGTTTTGTTGGGTTTTTTTTGGCACTCGACTGTATTTTTAGACCATACTTGCCAGCTTTTCATCTCTTCTAATTAAAACCATTATCTTTTTTATAATGGTTCAAATGGTTCCACCCACCCTTGGGTCACTGGGTAAGACAATTGCTGATCTACTTGCGATGCTCCCTTTCCTGCCAGCTGCTTCAGCATTTGGAAAGCTACCACAAGTGTGGTGTTACAACTGGAGACACCAGACTGATGGGGGGGGGAAGTCCTTTTGGTGGTTCTGGAAACATGACACAGCAGCTTTACAGGCTGTTTCAATTAGCTGGCCTCATTACAACTTTTAATTCATGATAACTGCAGAGACTGCCCTACAGGATGCTGCATTACTTGATTTGTATTTTTTCTTTATTTTCTTTTGATACAGGTATTTTTTTTGTAACTTGCATTCACTTTTTTTTGACCAAATGGTGCCCGCACTGCTCAGTAGCTCTGAGCTCAGTAGCCCGCGCTGCTCGGAATGCTCAGTAGCGCTGCTGAGATCAGCGCTCTTGCTACTGCTGCTCCTTCCCATACTGCTGCAGCTGCAGTGGACATATTTCCATATTCCTATCTCCTCCAGCATCACTTAAGTTCTTGGCTTTGAGTGGCCAAGTGCTACGTCTTCTCCCACAGCAACTGCAGAATCATGTAGAGATGGTGTTTGCTTCCCCCAGGATGGAGTTGCTGGGGTAGCTCTGTACAGTCAAGACATTACCTGTGCTCTAATAAAATCTGCACTTCTATTTTTCCCTCATCCTATTTTTTTTCCAAGACACTATCTCCATTAGGTAATGCTTTACGCATAAATTGAACTGTGCATTTTCTTAATGTATGGTCATTAACAAATTCAGGTGGTTCTGGTGATGGAAGTTCTGCAGGAAAGACATGAGCCTATTTTTATAGAACCCTGTTTAATCTGGGAGACCTGAATGTATACTATGTGACATATATACAGACACAGAAATAGGTAAGAGCTATTCTTGCTAATACAGGATTGTAGTTTATATTTCCTTTCTTTTTGTCATGTAGCAGCATACACATGCAGAAAGCTTTTGCATCAGAAGTACAAGGTGGGTCCTGGATTTGGATAACATGCCCTTCTCTGTCAGTGACAGTTGCATTAAATTCCCCTCACCCCCAAGAATCTGGAAGTGGTCCAGACTTCTTGCCGTGGTGCTACTACTCTTGCCATTGCTTTTGCTTTCCTGTTCCAAAATGCATCTTAACTGGCTCTCTGGAAATGAGATGATGGTTCTAAAACAAAATTCCCCCATGTGCACACTTTAGAATTCTTCGAGGTGGCCAAAGTTTGCTGCAGGGAGAGAAGAGCCAGGATTGGGTTTTTTTCCTCTTGAAGACAGGGGCAGAATGGGCTCATGGCCAGTCTCTCTCCTGGAGAAGGCAGCTGCCACCCCTGCTCTCCAGTGTTCAGTCTTGGGACAAGGCTGCTGCATTCACTAGGGGTAGCAGCTGCTCTTCCAGAGACCTTGCACCCCCCCTTCTGTGAGGGTGCTGTGCACTTCTGTGCAGGAAGAGGGGGGTGCCTCACCCTTCCTCCTTGCAGCACCAGGGTTAGGGGGAGCAGAGCACAGCTGTTGGACTGGTACCAACTGATGGCCTCAAGCACCTAACTGCTCTGTGCTTCATGGGGAAGTAAAGGGCTGGTGCTGAAGGGTAGATTCTGGAGGCCCTCGTGTGGTCTGTAATCGAAGTAAATTTTGAGTTTTCATCTGATGTCCATCAACAACAGCTGTTTTCAGCTTCTCAGGTACAAAGGACCAAATGTAATACTTCCGTGTTTCCTAGCTCATTGTACAAAAGGGTATTTTGTTACCTCAGTCTCTTTGGTTTGTGAGTAGAGAACATTACCAGTTTTGTATGTACATAATAAATGCAATTTTGAGAACCTCATTCTTAGTGTCTTCAGTAAGATCAGTCCAGCGGGTGTTAATTTTAATAAGACAGCTTCAGCTTTTATTTATGAAGAAATATCTCTGTCAGTCACTAAAAGTTTTCATCCATGGTTCTTTTAAACATTCAACAAACCAGCTACATCAAATTTCTGGCAAATGAGGCTCTTTCAGAGGATGTAACACATTCTGCTTACAGAAAATCTACTTCCTAGGAGGTGATTGGAGAAGACAAAGTTTGAGGCATTTCAGCCCTTTGTTTTAGTTGCCTTATCTTAATACAAACCAGGCCTCAGATTAAACTCCCCCCACTAGCTACTGTTTGGTTTGTTCTTGCAACACAATTTCTCATGTTTTCAGGTTGAACAGGGGGGATCTAAACTAATCTACCTCATGTCTAACTTCAGGAAGGTAGTATGAGACTACTCAGTACATTACAGATTTTATAACCTAGCATTTTATTGCTCAGTTTCTTAAAACCAAAGATTGCTGATAGACTCTGCTGTTGCGTGTTGTCATAATGTTAAAAATACAAAGACTTGTTATGAAAGTACTTATTTGTCCTACAATTATCATCTCTGCCAACTTTAACTTTTAAGAAACCTAACCCTAGAAAAAAACTGCACCCAACTCCCCTGCCCCCTCCCCTGACAACTACTGATAGTTGCATGTCAGTGGTATTTAGAGTAACAAATAGAGGAGGTACATTATGTCCATTATTTGCTTACAGGTGAGTGCAGTCCCTAGGAAAGTAAGTGTAGGCACTTAGATTTGTTTTGTAAGCTTATTCTAGATGCAGTATAAAAATAGATTATATTAATAGGAAAAATTTAGTGTTTAACAAATCGTTTTGTAAATAGGCTAGCACAAAAGATAAGGTCTGTTACACTCTTAACTAGACTAAAAATAACTTCATCTGAAGATAAAGTAAATAGTGCAGTTTTAACCTTCATTCAGATGCACATACTCATGCAAACTATGAAAACTGACTACAGTAGGAAGTTTGTTAAAGGAGCTGACAGCTTACACTGGCACTGGTTTCAGGGGAAGGGTAGGCTGCTTGCTGTGGAAAGTGGAAGAAATGACATCCACCCTGGGTGCCTGCCAGCTGTGCTGTCCAAACTCCCTCTAGCAAGGGGCGAACGCTGACCGTTCCTGAAGATTGTCAGCTTCCCAGACACACCTATAACACTACACATTCGCAAATGCAGAAAGCTTCAGAGGCCCAGTCCTGCTGCTGTTCCACTGTAAATCCAGAGGAAAGGCTGCTGCAAAGGTGCCTGGCACTCTCCAGCAGGAAGACAGAAGCTGGCCTCCTGGGTGCGCGGATGACAGAACCAGAGATTCCGGCACAGCGACCGACTCTGCTCTTCCTGCTCAGGACTCGACAAGCTTTTTATGCCTCCGACTCCTCCCCTTCCTCATGTATAGTTCCATCCTCTTCTGCCTGATCGTTCAGAAGTATGAACTTGCCATCATTTGTTAATGGCACAGACTTCATAAGCTGAGCTAATGCTTCTGGGTCCTGCAGGAAAGCAAAGGAGAGTTGAGCGGGCTGCAGCAGTCTCAGGAGCACACAATTCCCCCACTACCTCTGGTGAGGGTTATGCACCTTTTTTATTCTTCCCCCACTACCTTTAATCTAAATGAAATATAAGCAATCCCTTTTGGTTCAGTAAAACTGGGGGGAGGGGAGAAATTAATTCCTTTGAGCCTTTAGTTGCTGTCATTATCTGGCTATAAATACTGATAAGGAGGAAAGTAACTACTTAAATTACAGCAAATAGTAATGTATAATTGTCACATCTTTATAAAGACAGAATTTATCTGCAAGGGACTAGGTAACTTTGCCTTTTGTTTTAAGTGGAAAAACCCTGCCTGTTCTTTGTCCCTATGGGAGGAAGGAAGAGGAGTTTCTGAAAATCAACCTGCAGTAGGTCTCATTTACACGTCATCCCAAATTGTTTACAGTTATTTTGAAAACTTTACTCATGGCTCCTTTTGAAACATGAACAATTGAATTTTTGTAGTTCTGGCTTTGATGGAGGGTTCACATTTTATCTCAAATGAAACTACTGCAAAGTCCAAGTGAGTTTATTTTTGCACAAACTAATGAAGGGCTGCGTTAAATCACGCCTGGGAGACTTCTTCATTGCGGGGAACAGAAGTTCTCTTTCTCACACACACCAGAGGTACCCGGACAGTGCAACCAAAAGCAGAATATCAAGTATCAAAACACAGACCTGGGGAATGAAACAAACTTACCTTCTGTGCCTCAATGATTTCTTTTCCCAAGCTAATGGCATAGCAAATCTAGAAGAAAAAAAAAAAAAACAAAAACCATATAAAGTTCAGTTTTGGTTTGGGATGGATTTTTGTTCCTTAACTGGGACTAACCCACAGGGGGACACTAATTCACCATGCTAAACTATATAAAAATAAAACTACCTTGGGTTCTGCTTCAAAGCTTACTTAGGCTGGTTCATCTCGGTACTCAGCTCACTTTTATTTCCAAACCAGGGGGATCTTTTCCAGTGCAGGTGAGAGTGCTACTGCTTTTTAAGACAAAATTTCTCCAGTGATAATAGTCTGTTGTTATTACCACATGCAGCAAACACCCAGTGGTGGTAACACAGCATGGCTGTCTTGTCTCTGTAGATGTGCATGTCTCAACACAGCTAACAGTCACTGTTAGTGCTGCTGCTGGGCACGTGCCCTCCCCGCCCCTGCAGGTATTTTCTCCTTGCACCTGCTGCTGCATTATCTATACATTTGGTCTTTTCTAGACATAAGCCATCAAAAGGCTTGCATGTTAAGGTGTGTTTTCTTGACAGGAAATGGAGCTGCTCTTGCTTCTATCACACTGTTTCCCAGATGTGTAAGCCAAGATGCCCGAGACTTATTTTATAAATAATTTTATTAAGTGTTACACAAACCTTTTCCCCTTCTGTGTTGCTCTCAAAAATATACGCGCTCATGGATTCTTCTCCCAGAGTCTCACTCTGATGGACCACAAAGCCAATCAGGCGCCTGTTATCCTGATGAGCAGCAAACTGTGTCACAGTGGCAAGTTCAAACTGGGAAAGAATAATAAAGAATTTTTATTTTTTTTAACCACCATTTGCTTGGCTTGGCCAAGGGCACAAGTTCAATGCCATGATGGAAAACCAGATTCCAAACAAAAGTTACTTACACTTGTTCGTGTAACTTGGGTTTGAGGATCTATTAACCTGCAGTTATGTGTAGGGACAAGAAAAAAAGTAAGTTATTTTAGAGTGATCCTTAGTAATTTCAAGGTGCTTTATAATAAACAGTAAGACAACCACTAGAGCAATTCCACAGACAGGGAAGCATCTGCACAGAGTTAAGTGCTTTATCTGGGGTTCCCAGTCAGTCAATGGCAAGGTTCAGCTCTAGACCCTGACTCTGAAACAGCTTGACACGCAAGGGTCAAGGTTCTGAATCACAGATTCAAAACTCTGAGCATACGAGCAAGATCTTTTCCTGTATCTTTGCAGGGCCTTATAGCCCCACTGCATCCCCCAAGTTTTGGTAGGATGTTCTCACAACTTAGTCAGAAGGATGATTTCTAGATACTACAGCATAAGAAAAAGAGACAAGTGAATCCTGGGACCTTGCTCCCTCAAGGGATGTATTTCTTAAAAAAAAACCCCAAACCCAAACCTAGTTCACTAATCCCCAGCTGTATGAAGAGAACAGAATGTTGACAAATCGAAGGTTTTACAGTACCTCAAGTTCTTGCTGGTGACCATGAGATGAGATTCAGTCATACGGAATATGTTGTGAATGGCACGAGCAGCTAACACTTGTCTCATAGCTTCGTAAATCACCTCACTTGTGTGATCTGTCTGAACAGCCATAGATCCCAAAAACCGAACTACGAACATCTGCTGCAAGAGGGAATCTGGAAGATAAAAGGTGTGACTTCCTTCACCGTGCTACTTCAATTCTACAATAGCTGAAGTTATCAAATTATTTTTTCCACTTGGGAAATTCAACAGTAAACCCGTGGGAGGTGACTGCAGGGTTGGTGACGTCCTCCTCTGAGCCATGCAGTGCGCTCTGACCCAATTTTCAACAGTGCTTGAACTGGCAGCAGGGGGAAGGGGGAGCAGGAATGATTGGAGAAAAAAAAAAATCCATAATAAACCCCTAGAGTTGCTTTAAGGGTGTAACTGGTCCTAGAGTTGCTTTAAGGGTGTAACTGGTCCTAGAGTTGCTTTAAGGGTGTAACTGGTCCTAGAGTTGCTTTAAAGGTGTAACTGGTCCTAGAGTTGCTTTAAAGGTGTAACTGGTCCTAGAGTTGCTTTAAAGGTGTAACTGGTCCTAGAG
>JANIJG010012138.1:49603-94323 GCA_024611175.1 Megaceryle torquata
TAAGGGTGTAACTGGTCCTAGAGTTGCTTTAAGGGTGTAACTGGTCCTAGAGTTGCTTTAAGGGTGTAACTGGTCCTTCATGCCTTATTTGTTTAGCTAGTAAAACTCACTTGCCTATCCTGTTATCGGGTGCACATAAACTGTGATAAATTTATGACTCTGCACCCAGTCTTGGCTTCCATCAAATTAACTTTTATCTTTAAACCCTGTATCTTACTTGCTCTCTTCTATGTTGTCCTGTCTTTCCATGCAGCTGGGTCCAATGAGGTTTTCATTAAATCCTTCCTTTGTCATTGAATGCCACCACAAAACTCCTAGTTTACAACCCAGTAGCCATCATGTGACAAAGCCATCATCTGATCAGGCTGCCCTTACGGTTGGTGGTGAGCAGGGTAAGGTGGGATGACTCTTGCTCAACCTGACTGTTCAAAGGCCACAACAGCTGTGTCTGCACAGCACAAGACACCACAGACTGTTAAGCATCACCTGGAGCTGAGCTTACACAGATCCACCTGTGCAGTCTGAGGTGCAGGACAGTCACAGTTGGAAGGGGCCTCTAAAGGCCATCGAGTCCAAGCCCCCTGCAGTGCACAGGGACATCCTGAACTAGATCAGGTTGCCCAGATCCCCATCTAACCTGACCCAGAATGTTTCCAGGCATGGGGCTTCTACCACCTCTCTGGGCAACCCGTGCCAGTGTTTCACCACCCTCATTGTAAAAAAAATGCCTTCCTTACAACTGGTCTAAATCTAAACTCTTTTAATTTAAAACCATTACCCCTTCTCCTGTCACAATGGGCCCTGCTAAAAAGACTGTCCCCATCTTTCTTATAGGCCCCCTTTAAGTACTGAGGGCCACAGTACCAGTAGGTTCTGCAAGTAGCTTTCTGAGGGGGCTGCAGGTTCCAGACAGCAGCTGTAACTGGCACAGGGAATGAGAAGAGTCAGGGTCCAAGCCCTGCCTGTGCTGGCAGGGGAAGGTCAGAACTGTATTGACATGTCACTGGGAGGAGGGAAAGGGGGCAGCAGTAACTCTCCCTTTGCAGAAGGGGACAAGTTGCTGCTGCTAGCTAAATGCTGGACCTCTGTGAGGTTTAGCTTGTGGACTTCAGAGTACACATGGATAAGAAATGGCTCCTATACAGCCTCAAATTTGAGCACAATTATAGTACAGCCCCATCAAAACCTTTCTAAAAATGTCACAGCTGCCTAAAAAAGAAAACAGAGAAAAAAAAATGCAAATCAAATATTTTTGCCTGTAAAAATCTGAAATAAACCAAATCTGGAAAACAGTTTGGACTTTCAAGGAAGAAGGTGTTTGTTTTCACAGGCAGTGATGTTTAGAAGACTGGCTTCTGAAGGGTAACAACCTTCAGCTGTACTGTGGATCTGTTACCTGGGCTCCATGGTGTCAGGTGCTTTCAGTAGGAGACACCAGAGAGCTGACACCTGAATTAGGCCTCAAATCATAACTAATTTTATCTGGAAAAAATGAAGCACTGACCTTCCTCCTCATCTTTGCTGCTGTCTTCAGTTTCCCCAAATGGATTTGCACGTCTACAAAGTAAGAATAAAACCTCTTCATTACAGATCCTGGCCACCACACACATGTGCTGCAATACTTCATTTTCTCCCCTGAATCACTGTCTTAAAGTGACTGGTCGGTGTCTCTGGCCATACCTGCCACCTCTGTTCTGGTCCAGGAATTCTGTGGCAGGCAGTACGATATCAAACTGAATCGGTGTTCCAGGAGCAATGAGTTGAGTAGTGGAGTCTTGAATGCCAGCTGATTCATTGGAATTTTTTTTATCATTTTCCTACATCCTCAAATTCTGGCTAAAGGGAAAAGGGGAAAAAAAAAAAAAAAAAAAAAAAAGGAGCTTTTATCCATCAATAACATCCTATCTTTGTTTTGGAAGGGTGACAAGATTATCTAAAATTGTGTCTACTGCTGTCAGTGGCAATCCCAACAGCTCTGTATGACCTGACTTGGTCAGAGGCTCGTGACAATGTGATAGTTAAGATGATGTGTAACATACTGAGTCAGATTTCTTCCTGAACCTTTTTCTCAAAGGGAATGAAACTTTTAAGTTTCCCACAGCTATGGCAAAGCACTTACAACTAAAGATCATTGTGTTTGTTTCTAAAGACACAGCAAAATCCCAATGGCAACCACAAAAAGGTTCGAAGCTGTGATGTGGAGCAATAAGCACTACCCTCAACACTTGGCATCTCTTACAGCTTTCAGTAGGAAACATCAAAAGTAGAGGAATTTGCTGGAACACATGGGCTTGTAAAGCCAGGGCTCAGAAAGGGCCTTCTCCAGGCTGACTGATGCCCTGTAAAAAGAGCATGACTGAGCAGACAGGCTCTGGTCCATGCAAGTGAGAATCTTACCTGGGGTGGTGAACTTCGTGTTTCTTCCCAAAGCTGGTAATGGGAGTCACTGCTTGTAGGGCTGTTTGATTTAACTTGATAGCAGCTGCCTGTGAAAACAAGACCGAGCAGCTCTTTTACATACACACTTTACATTGCACCATATAAAAACAAAGGAGAATCAAGTTGGAAGGAATGGAAAGACAGAAATGAGCTCCCACCTCTGGATTGTCAGTGAGATAGATCTGTCTGGAGATGTTGTTGATGGCACATATCCACTGAAAGGGAGAAATGAAAACTGAACTCTTCCAGCTCACTTGTATACAAGAATAGCAACATTAATGAAATATTTTTACCTCCTCATATTCTTTCTTGCTTTCTGCTTGAAGGGTTATACCCCTAAAATATAAACACAGTGTATCAGTGCTAACAGTGAACACCAGGACAGCTTTGTATCCATTAACCATCAAAGGAACAAAAATCACCAATATGCTGCAGCTAAAAGATACTGCATGTGCTGTTCAGGCAGTTGTGGGGGAGGATGGGAAGGAACATGCTTTTAAGTTGGAAAAACCCTTCTGGAAAGCCAAAAAGGTTTATTATTACAGCATGTTTTACATGAAACAGCATTTGAAAAGGGTAGGTGTGACTGGCTGTCCTCAAATAAAACCTGTCTCGTACGCTTTGCCTGTAGGAGTAGTGATCTGAAAGCAGTATCTTCTGTCTTCACAGTCTACAGCCATAACAGAGCAGTTATCCAGGTCCTGAATCAATCCTCCAGCTACTGCTCCCCTTGGCTGACACATCAAGTTGCCACCTTGAGTGAAGAAATACAGTCTTTCCCAAGTTGTGGTCACCAGACCTGTTTTACTAAAGAGAAGATGCAGCGATAAAGGCGCGTTGGTATTTACAGACATGACTCCAAAGACACATGAAACTGCAAACATACCCTGATGCTAATCTGAATTTTACCTTCAACCCTGATTTTTTTTTTTTATAATGAGTCTCTGTTAAGAAGTAAAAGCAGCACCTGTTCCTAGCAGAGACTCATCCTTACTGAAAACTGAAGAATTCCAAACAGCTCCAGTTAAAAACATTCTCTGCAGTACCTCCCAGTCGAGGAATAGAAGAATTACTGGTATTAACTGACATGAAATATTATTAAGCTGGATTGAAAAAAAGGTAGTTTCAAGCTGAAAATCAGCATGAACACAAAGAATAATCATTTTAAAAAGTATCTTTTGCAAGTATTCTCTCAAAGCCCATCTTCTCCCTAGCTATAAACTCCTATTAGACTGGGAGAAACTCTTAGAATGCGGTGAGAAATTAATAAACACCCACTCACAAAAAAGAAAAGTACTTGTTAAATATAAGTAAGTGGGTATGCAATCAATCAGATAAACAGGGTTACCCTATGCCACCAATATACAGAGATCTTGCAGAAGCTCGTGGAAGATTTTATCTGGAAAATCTGCAGAGGTAGCTCTACATACAGCATACATTCAAAGTCATGCACTTGCACTGTCCATACAGCTTCTGTTCATGTAAAGGAGGTTTATGGAAACATATATTAACTACACAATAGAGCTGTTTATTTTTGTGAATGCTATGTCTTCATTTAGCCCTAAAAAACAGGGAACAATCTGAACCCAGTCCCAACAGTTTCTAATTTTTAGCTCATCAGTTTCTAATTTTTAGCAACTTGAATGCAGGAAATCATCCCTGTAGGTGAATACAAAGCAAAGTTAACTTATTTTTTTTTCAGGAAAACAGTTTCAAATGGCTCCAATTTGCTTTCAAGTTCCTAAAAGACATTTCCAAACGTGACAGAGCTGAAGAATACAGCTACCACAATGATTCAAGAACATCAAACGAAATTACCTGAGAAGTCTTTAGGACCTAAACAAAAAATTAAATGCAGCAGTCACCAACTAAACAAACTTACTTTCTAAGGTTAAGGTAGCCAGCCTTCTGGATGAGATTTCTATTGATAGCAGGTGAAGTTACATCAGAATCTGGGGTGTAAACAGATTCATTAACTGCAATTAAGTCCTGCTGTGATACCCTCATCTTTTCAGCTTCAGCATCCAGCTCTCCCTGAATGCTGGGGGGGGAAAAAAAAAAAAGAAGACAGACAACACAAGAAGAAGCCCAAAGCCTTCATTAGTCCATTTGTACTAGGATATAGCTAGCATCTGTAGGCCAAAATGAACAAAAATACCAGTTGAGATTATACTGGAAAGTAGTGTAAAGGAGAAGTTTATTTTTAGAACAGATTTTATAGGAAATATCATGCAAGACTACGTGTCCAAGGCTTTCTCTAAGGACTAGATAAATCCGTGCAGTTAGAAAAGAATGGAAGCAAGAGGCATGCAACAGGGAACTACTAATGGAAATTGTCATCAGAGCCTAGAGAGACAAGATGCATATGCTCTGAAGGTATGAACAATGGTTTAAGGAAACTAAGACTGTCAGGCTTGCAGCAAAAGCACAGTCAGGATTTCCCCTTGCTGTTAAATATTTTGAAAGCCCAGCTTGAAGGTGTTACTCCCAATATGACTCATACAGTAGCTAAGCTTTCTTTTTCTGTAGTTTGTACAAAGCATAGTTATCCCCTTTCCCCAAACAGTACAGACAGATAAGGAACAGAATTATGAGATTGCTTTGCAAGACTGAAACGAGCACAGGAGAAATGCTTAAGTGTTGAGAGTGAAGAGTTAAATTTAGCTTTTGAGAGACAGCTTCTAAAAGCAATGCTTGTATGAATTTACACTGATGAAAATCTACAGATGTTGCCTTAGGATAGTGGCACAGTTCATTGCAGGCTTTACTGTAGTTATCTCTTGGTTTTCACAGAACTTTAATTCCTTCAACTGTGTAACATGCAGAAATTCCTGCCATGAGACCACCTATCCCCTGGTCACAGATTTCCAACTGTTAAGTTTTCCATGAATTCAGAAATAATGAAACATTAGTTATTTTAGCCTCATTTTATCTTTATTCATTTAGTCTCATTTTAGCTTTACTTTTTGTTTATGATACTGTCTAACACTTGGGCATGATTTGGAAAACATCCTTGGTGCAAGCTGGCAAAACTGAGCTCTTTCTGAATGTATCTGTAAAAATCTGTTTGCTGAAAGTGGTAACTGTGAAGGGGTATCTGAGTGCAAACTTGATCTCAGAAAGGGAGCGATCATTCACTGTGGAAGCATTATGCAGATACATACTGCACTGCTGAATATCTATGCGTTCATAATCTTCCCCTAAGATGCATTTGGCATAAAGGGGGAAAACAGAGCAGCTGTTTGACTGGAACAAGCAAGTGGAGAGGTCAGAGTCATCGTCATACGCCAGTGAAATACCTTCACCTTTTTTTTTCCTCCCACAGCTCTGCTGTCAGGCAGTCATTGGGATACAGCTCATTCTCAGAGGTTCCCACATCACTTGATGGTCCCATCACACTAAGAAACCTGCCCTGCTTCCATCAGTCTGAGGAAGTCTGTGTTTCACTTGCAGACTCTTCTGATCAATACACCTCAATGAAAAGGGTGTAACTGGAAAGCAAGTAACGGCCTGTCATTTTGAAAATGTGACATCATTAATAAAACCCTATTAGATAAACTATGCATAAAAAGGCTTAGATGTCCGTGTCAGCTGCAAGCGCTATTTGGTGCATCTGTAGAGAAAGAAGAAGGAAATGGGAGTTCTGACCATCTGTTGGCACCACCCTCATGTGAACCTGAGGTTTGGCTACCTGGCTGTGAACTGAGGTCCTGAGGGAGCTGGCTAATGTCCTCTGTGATGCTGGTCTCTGTCAACATCATCAAAAGTTCACTGCAGTCAGGGAAGGTTCCTAATGACTGACAAAAAGATGCAAGTGTCACACATGCCTTTGAGACAGGCAAGAAAACCAGTCTAGGGAACTACAAGCCAGTCAGCCATACTTCAGTCCCTGGGAAAGTTACAGAGCAAATTTCCCAGCCATTTCCACACACACGAAGGACAAGAAGGCAGCTGGGAATAAACAGCACAGATTTCCCAAGTGTGAATCATGCCTGACCTTCCTGGTTGCCTACTGTGAAGCAATAACTAGCTTGGTGAACAGGAGAAGAGTGGTAGATGCTGTTTCACTTGACTTCAGCAAGACCTTTCACATGGTCTCCCACGGTGTCCTTAATAGCCAAATTAGTGAAATACAAACTGAAGAAGTCAACTACAAGAGGTGTAGAAAATGTGGCTGGACTCCTGAGCTCGAGGGGTTGTAATCAGTGAGACAAAGCCTAAATGGTACCCAGCTACTAGTGATGTTCCTTACAGGTCAACACATGGGCTTACAGGTTTAGTCTTAATAAGAGCTGGACAACCCACGGGAGCAGATAACATCAAAGAAGAGTGGTAGAGTGGAGGACTGCTGTTCAGAGGGACCTTAATGTGCCGCAGAAATGGGCAGACAGGAATCTCATGAAGTTCAGCAAAGACAAATAAAAACTCCTGCCTGGGACAGAATAACTCCACACAACTGAAAAGGATGGGAGGCACCTGGCTAGAAAGCATCTTTCAACAAACGACCTCAGGGTCCTAGAGGACAAGCTGAACATGAGCCAGCATCATGTCCTTGTGGCAATATTAAAAAATTAAAAAAAAATAAAGAGAGTGTCACAATCCTTTGGTGCCTCAGCACACAAAAGACAAACAAAGTCAAGTGGAGAACCACTGAGATGGCTGGGGGCCCAGAACATGTGACACAAGAACACTGCAAGAATGTTTTTTT
This sequence comes from Megaceryle torquata, assembly GCA_024611175.1. Lineage (NCBI taxonomy): Eukaryota > Metazoa > Chordata > Aves > Coraciiformes > Cerylidae > Megaceryle > Megaceryle torquata. The sequence goes on from JANIJG010012138.1 coordinate 56,751, forward strand.
CAGCCTCATGAATTGAAGGCGAAGGGGGAGGAAATCCTAGTGCTGGCTTAACTACCTGATGGGAGGGTATACAGCAGATGGAGCTAGACTCTTCTTGGAGGTGCCCAGTGACAGAATGAGAAACAATGGACACGAGCTGTAACCAGATACTGTGTGCTATGTGTAAGAGACAGACAGAAATGCTCAAAAGTTGACTGGACAGTGTGGACCAGAGTTCCACTCTGCTCTGACTGACCCTGCACTCAGCAGGAGGGTGGACTAGATGACCTCTTGAGGTCCATACTGCAGCAGCTGTTCTTTGACTTTCAGAAAAACAATACTAGCAAATATTTGATTTCTTTATTTAGCTTTTCCAAACTTGACTGTATCCAGGCTACTAGGAAAACTCTAGGGGTGGGAACATAACAATACTTGTCATTGTGTACCTTAAAGTCATTAATAACCCATACCTACCCAGTAAGCAATCTTCTCCCTACTTTCTGTCCAAGTGATTAAACCTTTTGAAGAACATAAGCACATAACACAGGCTGTACTCAGCAGGACCCAAGATCCATGTAGTCCCCTATCCTGTCTCTGACAGTGGCAAAAAGCCTGTGGAAAAGTACAAGGCAAGTACATATGATTCTGCCCCCATTCTTCTTCACAGTCTTTTGTAGAAGTTGGTTGAAGTAATCTAAGACACAGTGCTGCAATTAAGTCAGCACTAAGCAGTTTGTGCCTGGCCAGATGAAGAGTCTTGCATCATGGTGTTAGTCTCTTTCATGTCAGCTTATTTCCAGCTTTTCCCACATCTTTAGAAAGCTGAGACTTCCTAAGCTCCTACATCACTGCCAAACTGAGACCAGCTGTGTGCATCTTACCACCAAGTCATATGAGAGGCTGAGTTATAAAGGCTGAGTAATATCAAACCTGAATTAAATTAGACTGTATTTTGCAAGCTAGTGCCTTCCAACATTCTCATTAAATGTCAGAATAAGAATTATCTAAATGTCATTTTGAAGTAAAATGGCACAGTGTTGTCAGTTTTTACCTAAGTGATACTTCAGTGAATCTTTTCAGAAGTCGTTTTGTTGCACCAGAAATTCCTCCCAACAAAACTACCCTGGGACCTTCACAGTTCCCGAGACTGGATTCCCCCTCCTAAGCTGTGTTTCTCCTTTCTCCAAGGTAGGAAGGAGAGAAAAACAGTCACGTGCATTTCTGGCAATTACACCAGTTGGTTACTGAGACTATTTCAGTGATCTGTCTTCTGTTATGTTTTTACACTGTTAGCAATATTCACTGTATAAATGAAAATACTTTTAAATATTAAGACTGTTTCACAATCACCTTAAACAGATGCAAGACTACATCACTGCTGAAATTCTGGTGCTGCACAACGGGTCTCATCAGCTCGTTGTTCCAAGAAAACAACTCTGACAAATAAAAATCTTTTAGCTTGATTAGCAAGCAGATCTGACTCACTGGGGCCTTGCGATCCCCAGCACTGAAGGAGGAAAGGAGTGGGCAACACGGGTTTTGGTGGCTGTGTAATCTTGTCATGAAACCACGTCCTGTGTCAGTAATTGTTAAGCTGCACGGCGTCATTCAGAATTTTGCAAGCTTCTCTTGTTTTTAACAAAGACATCACAATTCTGTACTAGTGGGATTTGAGCTGTACGTTTGAGCTTTACTGGGTTACAGACTTAAAATATGAAAAACAGACTCAGCAAAACAACCGAGCAGCCTAACTCTCTTTCCCCACTTAGTGCTGTGTGCTATCCAGAATTCAAATCCATCAGATTTTGGAAAGCACGGCTTATTCTGCAGTGAGGATCCAGTGGCAGTATCCTCACTGTGCCTATAAAACACAAGTAAGATGCTCGAGCCTTACTAAACAAAGGGCACTGTTTCCAGGGAGTTTAAAGTCTGTCCTCCAGTCTGTACAAGAGCTGTGTAGACCGTAGAGGGATCTATTTCAGAAGTGAGTGTTAAAAGATAAACAGATAAGTATAAAGGTACAGGAAGTAATGAATCATGGAGTGAAAGAATCTAATATATATGGGGTGATTACTTATAACACTGTTCTCAAATTAACAAGGACGCGTTATTTAAAATGCCACCAGAGTCAGAATAAGTAATGATTTGGCTACAGACCAATATGAAAGGTATGAAGCAACAAAGTGAAGGACTCAGTATAGTGTTCCAGCTATTTAAAGATGATTAATGCTCTCTCTAACATGATTACATTTGAAATGTAAAGTTTACATTTACAGGGACTTAATCATAAAGAAAATGTCAATCTTCACTACAAGTAGAGGATGGAGGCGGGGAAAGCGTAAGAAAAAGTAATCACAAAATTAGGAGTACTAAATTAGAGCAGTTTATTGAAGTAACAACCTAGCCAAAGCAGGTTGAACTCAGTGGACTGGTACAGCCTATACTGGGTGCAATGAACACATTCCTCTAGGGTGAGGAGCTTTGTTTGCCTTGTGTAGGTACAAATCAAACACTATGGACCCTAAAGCCTTATTTGAGAGGTTAATGGATTATTGTTACAGTATTACTACAGAAGAGTCAGCAAGTACACATACCTCTAATTCAGCATGCACTTTAGGTCTATTATGTTAACTCTCTTAACCCACTTCAAGCCCTAATTACACACTTTTGTGTCGATGATGAGAAACAGGGATGTAAGAAAGCATGTGAACACTTTACAGTATAAAGTTCCTGACCATACTGTAAAAATACTCTCCATAGCACACTGACAGCTTTTTTCCTTTACATGTACAAAATACCTCCTTTCCACCTGCTGCTTTAACAGAAACTGCCCAACAAGGCAATGCAAGCATGGAAGGAATCTCACAAGTAATAGAGAGAGGCACTCTCTGGTTAAAGCGCCATAGGCCAGAATTCAATGGAAGGCCAAAAGGAAACAAAAGCATTGCATTACCTTTGAACCATGTCTGAAACAGATGACAAAAAGCTGTCCATTCTTTTGGAAAACATTTCTGCTCCTTTCTTAAAAAAGTTGATCTGAAAAATAAAAAAAAAAAAAAAAAAAACAGACATAGGAAGTTCTCTTGGCTTTGGCAGACAAATAACAGCTTGCAGGGACTGCGTTAACAGCGACCCCGGTACGACTGATGATCGAATACATGGCTAAGCCAGCTGTGTTGCCTTTCTTTTGTCACTTCTCACTTTTGTAGCTTTCCAGCCTCTCACACACCCTTTTACACACACAAAAGCTACTGGCAGCTGACAAGTACGTGTCCAATGAACTTGCTGAACAACTAAAATAAGGGAACGGGGAGCCTTCTCCCATACCAACACTGTGCAGAATTGAGTCTAGTGGTGTTAGAAGCCACCGAGGGCAATCCCACTATAAAAAAAGGCATGGGACATAAATCATCCATGAGATTTAGTAGTCCAACTTGGATTACCAATTCAAAACCAGAACTGCTATGGCAAAGTCAGTAAAGGAGGTGATGAAGTGTATGCAGCAGCGCTACCAGAGCCTCCAGGGTAATCAGTTATATTAGCCAGAGATTTACCATGGATTTTGTTCTATTGAAGGAGCTATAAAAAGATACTAAGGCCAAAGTGCACATTTTGGGACAGAAGCTTAATGCACTTAGCTGGTGCAGCTCAGCAGGCATGCAACAGCAGCAGAGCACTCGCTGTAGACCGGCCCCTGGCTTATCTGCTGTGGGGCACACAGTCACCATCAGGACCTACTGGCAACTGTGTGAAACAAGGACATGACTAGTGTGAGTGTAATTAATTAGCTTAAAAAACAAAACAAAAAACCACCAACATCAGTGAAGTAATGCAGAAAGAGATGTAAAAGCAAGTTCTTGGCTGTTAAGCCACTTATTAGCTATTTCATCCAATTTTCCTTGTGATTCCACTTCTTTTTCCTAACCTTGGGATGTGGGATTCCTCTTACCTGTAGCTCAGATTTTTGCAACTGCTTTCTAGGCCACAGACTCCCTTTACAGACGAAGGAGAGAAAGCATGCTCTCTTCACCTACTCTATTTCAGGAGCCTACTTTAGGAGGGAAGAGCTCTAAATTCCACTGAGGATAGACTGACACACCTAGCTTAGGTGTTGATGTCAGCTTTCAGTCAAATAAACCCTGTAAAAGCCACTGCCTCTTCCAAACAAATCCTTATGGCCTGCTCATTTGCTGGAAATGTGAAAAATGAGACACGAGTTTTGAGTGATTAATAAAGAAAATATATCCTTGGGCTGAAGGGCAGTTCACAGTATTTAAGCATCAATATCAATAGACCTCTGGCTACTCAAGTCATTCCCATGCCAACCTACGGCTTCCCTGCGTAAAGCCCCGAGATATGGCAGTTTTGCCAGATAAAATACAGGGAAAGAAAGTTCTGTTTGGCTTCCAGCAAAGGAAACCACCAATGCAGTTCTCTCACTTAGGAGAGCAGCATCAAAGCAGTGTGAACTCTCGTGGTGGGGAAAGTGACTGAGTCCTCCTTTATTACCAGTTTTATACGGGGCACATGATCTGCAAAAGACCCAGGACAATGGAGATGATCCACACTGCGATCTCAGAGCACTGTATCCATTCTTTCTGTTCTCACAGCCCTATTCTCATTTTCTAAATGCTTTCTTTTGTCAACATCAAAACATGACAGACCCTTAAAACGGGTTGTAATGACAATCAAGTGCTGTGAAAATATGAGTTTGTTGATCCTCCTGCCTTCCTGGCGAGTCAGATTATCAGTATTACTACCACATTTAACAGACTTGAAAAATGCTCTACCAAATTGCTGGCAGAATAAAGACTAGAAAGAGGATTTGCCAGCCTTATGCTCAATCCACTCTACTGTTCTGTCCTCCCAGTTCTCCAGTGCATGCTCTGTTCCATCGTGTACACTCCTCATCAGTATGCTGAACATTATGTGCCAGGAAGGGAACTGCTACATAGGAGAGTTTGTGCAGACAGAGTAAACAGTGGAAGTAAAAGCTGCTGCACTGATAGTTTAGCCATGAAGAAATTATTAACCTCAGGCTGATTTTGTATATAAGTGTATTGCTCTTCCTTTTTTTTTTTTTTCTTTTTCCATTGGTGTCTTGCCTGAATATCTAAACACTCAGCTATCTGCCATAAACAAAATCAGTTGTTAGAATCTAGGCAAACTGAATAGAAGTTTGTCCCCTGCCCCCATTATCATTTGTCAGTTCTCAAAAACAAAACCAAAAAACCCAGAGCAACAATGTTTTACTATTCCCAGGGACGTGTCTAAGTGATATAGAGGCTTTATTATCCATACCTGTCCTCGTGTATATCCTAGCATAGGTTCCATCATTGCCACTCTCTTCCTGTACTGCAGGGCATTCAGGGCACAGTAATACTGCAGAGATGAAAGATGCTGCTTTCTTCTTGCATTTGCCACTTCTTTTGCCACTTCTGCCTTAAGCTGAATAAAAAATGATAAAGAGATTGATAAAGTGTTACTATGCATATGTGTATATTTACTGATTATTGCCTAGTTATCTTTATACAACTCTCGTTACAGAACTTATCTACTTTAAAGGGAAGGATGAGTAACTAAGAAAACAAATCCAAAAGCCAAAGCAAGTACTTCATGACCTTCTCTGTCAAACACTTCAGCATTTGGGGAACCCCTGTGACTATAAACTGCAGAACTACCACAACAAAAATTCTGAATCTGATCTCAATGCAAGAAACTTATTTGCAGCTGAGATCAGACCACAAGTCTGCAGGTGTAGAATTCAGAGCTGAATAATTCACAATATACTGTATCCCATTCTGTTCTTTTCTTTACTCTTACACCTTTACTTTCAAGAACCATCCTGCAGAACTGATGCACTCTTAGGATAGGGCCAATCACATGCTTTTTGGCATACAGGGATATATTTTTGGAACAGAGGTCCAGTGGGCAAAGAAGAAACGTAAAACAATCCCACCAACACAGTTATGTGTACTGGAAGTGGAATCCAGACAGGGAAATTTAGCAGGAAGGTAGATGTGAAAAAACTGAATTCTTTACAAACAGCAGACACAAGGCTTTGTGATAGTTCACAATGAATTGTACCCAGTGATACAGCATCATCGCATCAGCTGTACAACACTAGGCCTATACAAATCTATTTATAGTCATTTGGATTGCCTCTGTCTGAGAGTTCCCCTGTATCTCAAGGGCTCTAGTTCAACACAATGCTTGATCACTTGCCTAACTTGGAGAAAACAGGTATAACTTTGCTGAACTGATGCTTCAAAGCTTTGTGTCTGCTTGGAAATGAAATCACAAGTACTCTTGAGCTACTGTGAATTTAACTGATGAACTCTCTAAAGTTCCTAAGTCAACAACGATGCAGACAGGACAGCTGATGAAAACTTTTCCTTTCCCCTTCCATGTTCATTACCTTTTCATTTTCTTTCCTTTTCGGTAACCTGCTATACTTTGCCATGGACACGTCATGTTCTGTAGACAAGGAATATTATTTTTTTTAGAAATGTGCTGTGTGTGTGTGTGTGTAGATTAAAAATGTCTTCTGTGATATAACAGGGGCACACCAGTAGAAATAAACAAACCAGGGAAACATACCATTGCTAGCAAGGCCAAAAAGATCCTTCAACGTGCTTACTTCTGGAAAAAAGAAATCAAATATTCAAAGTAAAATTAGCTATAAACACATTTTGTTCAACTGAGACCATTTACAGCACATTTAATACCTTTTATTCTAATCCATTAAAGCAAGGATGCATGAGTTGTGCTTGTCTTAAAAACTATAAGCCAATCAGCTGTTAGGGAAATGAACAGGCAGACAGCAAATTAAGAGCAGAGTGAGTTTACCTTACTGAGCAAGTTACCACTATGAAAAAGACTTCTTCTCTGCCAGGGCAATTTACCCAGAGAAGCACCATTTCAGTATACTTGTTATAACAAAAGGCCCACCACTCTCATAAAAGATCAGCAGTTCTGAACAACTTCCTGGCAATGCTTACGTGATACCAAGAAATCCAAGTCCCAGGGACATATTATTGTCGAGTCCCTTTCCTCTACATGATTATTCATCAGTGTGGGATGTTTTTTGCTAAGTTTCTCTGTGAAAAGAAATATATACCTAACACATCTGACTGCTGCCTACAATGCTTACATAACAAACACTGGCTGGGAGTTCCTGATGCAGGTGGAAGGAAGAGAAAGTAAACAAGCAACTCCACTTGCACAAGTGTTGGGCACAAGCTGCTTTCAGTGTCCATACCAATGTATGCTGCAACTGGGAAAACCCTTCTCAAAAAGCTACAGAGAAAACACATTCAAAAGAACAGACATCATGCAACTGTGAAAGGAATAAGGGGAAACTGTATGATGTGACAGTGGCCTCTGATTATTTGCAACAACCTACACATTAATCAGCTTCATGACACCTTTCTCGCCCCAGAACACGTCCTCATGACTAAAGCAGAACAGCAAGAATTCCTCCTGGGGTGACTAACTGGTACCTAGAGGTTTCTACTGCATTAAGTACATATGCACAAGAAGATCGCAAATAAAAACAAGAACACAGTTAATCTGCCTCATTTAATCCTATGATGAAATTTCCACACAGCCAGGTCTCTACTAAAAATCCTGTTCTACAGACTGTCAGAGAAAAATGGAGGTTGGGATGGCTGGATGGAACAAAAAAGATTTTGACACCCAGGGAAGCTGACAAAATTTTCTTTTTTTTTTTTTTCTCGTCATGAAGCAGCCGAGGCTTTGCTTGGAGGCTTTACTTGCATTTCTTTTTATGTCTTCTTTTATGAACTGGGGGCAGAATCCGTAAAGATGAGAGCAGAATCACTGTATCAGTGAAGCCACATTAAAGAAGTGGGAAAGTGTTGATAGAACCAAGATCCTACCACCCAAATACACCTTTGCAGTTGAGAACATATTATAAACAAGAAAGCCACTGATGTCTTTACAGTTTCAAATGATGTTACAAGAAACCTTAACTAGTCATTATTTTGCTGTCTCCCGTCAAAATAATGTCTTTAAAAAGTACATAATCAGGACTGAGCTTAATGAGTCGAGAAGTGGGCTTTTGAAAAACAAAGCAAAACAAAAACATTGCAGTAAAAACTCATGTTTCTATTGCATGAGTAAGTTAGGGTGTCCTTGACCTTGATTATGAACTTCATTTGAAATTACACCGAATGTTTGCATAATTGCTCTGCTGTTTAAGTAAGGAATTTCTGTGCAATCAGGTTACTTGAATCTACCCTTGGATGGCGAGGACTTAAAAGTGGACTGATTTGTTACAAGGATTTTTTTAATTCTGAAGATAAAAAAGCTTTCCTGCTTGTGCTTTTCAAACAAACCCAAGCTTCTGAAGTGGGATAAATACTGTTTGCAAGCCAGTTTCACTGCTAAATTGTCTTTCTTTAGGGCATTATAACACCAATGGCTTCAGTACAACTCCACTAGCATAAAAGCAGAGCAACCCAACAAATAACAAAGCTGTGTATTTTCAAACTTGCACCATGTGGTTCATAAAACGTTATGTGGTGAACTCACACTATTTAAGCCTGAGTAGAAGCACGCACCTGTCAATGAAATTCTCTAGCAGAAAATAATGACAACACCAGAAACTCTTCTGTGAATCATCAAAGAACAAATTATTACACGACCTTATGCCACTGTTTATTATGAAATAAGCAAGAAGGAACACTTAAAATTTACCTGTGAGATCTTTTTCCCGAAATTGTATTATTGGTAGAACCATTGTATCTGCGAGCTGTTTTGCCAGTTCAGAATGAAGAATATTGAGCTGAAACAGAGCAGAGGAATGCCCTGAGACAGTGTAAATAAACTTTAAAAACCCCAAACCCCAGCACTCTACAGCTGTTGAAGAAGCACACCTGCCATTTGTGCCCAGCAGACAAACAAAGGATATTACATAATTCAATGTACTTCAGTGCTTAAACTACATTTTTCAAGGTATGAGAGATAAATGGGGATTTTCCTGTCTGGTGTTTTCCAAGGATCCAAGAACTTTTCAGTTCCCACATACTGTATTAGAGCAGTTCACTAGACCATTAATGCCAATACTTAACCCAACAGAATTTCATCTGTAATTAGCCTTTGTTAACCATTTTTTGTTAGTATCCACACCACAGGGTTATAATCCCACTGCCACGACTAAAATATCTTTCCATTCATAATGGTTACCCAGGACACAATCACAACAGGGGGCAACCAAAATGAAAGGTCCCATTCAAATATTTTACCTTCGGCGCAGTTTCCTGTTCCTGTTTTTGTAACTGCTTCTCTAAAATTCAGCACATCAAGACATATTTTAAGGCACTCGTGTGCCACTGTTTAGGATGAAGTCCTGGCTGATGTCAGCAGTGGCACACTAAGAATATTAGATGGGATCAGGTAGGACAACTATCAGTGCTCTAGCACTTGATAACACAAACAAGGAGCGTGCCACACACTGGCATGATATTCTGCTCACGTGCTCACGGTACCCTGGAGGCCTCTAGGCAGAGTTATGCAGGTGAGGATGAAGTTCAGTATTTCCCACTAGACAGTACAAAACTAAACCAGGACAATTCAATGCCCGTAGAACAGACAACTGAGAAACCGGTATGGGGGTAGCTAAGACATAGAAATGGAGGCTGAGGAATGGAGCAACTTCTTGTGAGGAAAAAACGTGATTGACAACTGAAAAGAGAGGCTCTCAGCTCTGAAATCTCTAGATTGGATGGTTCTCTTGTACCTGGGTACAAGACTTGTGACAATAAATGCTCCTTTCAAGTGCCCCCTGAGAGCAGATGTGTAGCAGGAGAAGCCTAAGGGAAAAGGTAATCTTTGGGTTTCTTCTCACTATGTTGTTAGACTTATCCAGGGGCTCTGAAAATTTTAACCTATTTGTGGCCCCACAACCATCCTATTTCCTCTCCCACAAAGCAGACCTCAATAGAGCCTGCTGTCTTCTTAACAGAAGTTGAAAGTAGGCTAAGAAGAAGGAAAACATTTTTCTGATAGCACAGCCCTGCTTACAACAGAAAGAGTGATGAGTGACAAATTATATTTAAATAATGAAGGATCCAGACACTAAGATTATATCGAAGTGTTTTATCAGCAGGTCTAACAAAAGCATTTAGACTCTCAGTAGTCAGTAACAACCTACAGAGAGTAGAAGCGTTCAGCACACACAGGTGTAGTACCAAACCTGTCTTCAGCAGGCATTTCTGCAGCCTCTTCCAGGCATCTTTGGATTCTGCATGATCCCACAGCAACTAAACTGCAACGTACACCAATTTACAGTTGCCCTGCATTCAAACCTGGCAGGTTTTGGCTCAAATTGCAGTATTTAAAGCCTAAAAATGTAATTGTCATTTAAAATGGGAATTCAATTAAAAATGGCCCCAGCCTAGATGAAATGTTCTGTTTCAGTCTCTTTTTCTAATTCCCCTATTTAGGAAGTTCAGCTTTGCATGTGGGACAAAGGGACAGAAACAGCTCTAACCATTACAAGAGGGTGACATTACGCTTCTCTTCCCTCCAACTGAATGATTGTTCCTGTGTTTTATAGAATCTAGCTTTCAGTGGAAAGGCTCAGAATCAAAAGGACACAAGTGGTTTTTCAACCACCAATAGTTTATATTGTAAAAATAAAATATTGCCAATTCAAATTACCTCATCCACAACTTTTGAGAAGTAATGAAGGGTGGATATCACTTCTTCATCTCCTTTACCTAGAGCAAAATGCTGAAAATAGAAACACACATTTGGTCTGTGAATTAGTAAAAATGAGTATAAAATACAGTATGTGTTTTACTGCAAAGGTAATGAACACTCCTATTAAATGCAATAGTTAATAAAACTAAATGGAAAACCAGTAATTCATTAACACATATACTTTTACCCTGCTCCTCTTCTTGTAAATTAATGGACTTTGGACAACATATAATTAATGCTTATTATACTCATTTTAAAGTCATAACCATACAATAAGTACAAACTGGTTTGTATCTTCATAAATTTATTAACTCACATTTTGCACCTTTTTTTTTTTTTTTAAAGATTCTCAGCAGTGTCTTAACTCCCTTGAACATGCTGAGGAATTTTACAACAGCCTTCACATGAAACCAAGTAAAGCCCATGTCCTAAGCACTTCTGGAAACCACACTATTTACACAAACTTCTTTGCAAGTGCTGAGGCTGAAGAGAAATCCAAAGGCATATGTTGAACTTACCTGCTTTTCATAGGCAAGGAGCTGCTTTGAAAGTTGTTGTGTGGCAAGACACATTTCATTCTACAAAAAAACCAAAACCAACATATTAATAGAAATAGTGGAAGGTCTTTAGGTCTGCTGTTACTACTACTTCATTAGCAGCTTCTTGACTGAATCTGTAACTACTTACATAAGCATTCAGTTGTATCCCCACAACCAGTCCCAAAATACCTGCATAGAGAAGCAGTAATGACATGTATGCTTCAGGGCTAATCAAAACACAATTTAACTGCTTCAAACAGAGGTAGGATTTGGGGTTTAGATTTGGGTTTGGGTTCCCCCCCACTCCCTAAAATAACAAAACTAGAACAACCTCAAATATGGAGACTGTCATATCAGCATAAGAACGTTTCATATTGGTTCACCTTCTTTCCCCAAAATCTACAACAGCCAGAAACAGTAGATGTGCCTTTCATAATGCATTCATGCTCAGTGAATGTACTGATGGAATTACAGTGCTTTTCAGTTGATACAGGAGTAAAAAACTGGCATATAGTGTGGCTCAACTGGCCAATGAAAGTACACACATCCTTAAGTTGCACTTATACAAAGCAAGACTTGCAGGGAGGTTGTGTAATTTTGCTTGATAGTTGGAAAAACAAACAAACAAACAAACAAAAAACCACACAAAAAACCAAAACAGACAAGAATTTGGATATGTCAGTTTTGATTCAATGTATTCCTAACAATACACAACTGTTCTGTTCCTAATGACTTAAACTGGAATAAAAGAGAAAAAGGGAAGGGGGTAACTGGGATCTGTCTTAACCCATCAAATCCTCCTCCTCCTCAGTAATGCAGAAAAATAATTCCTTCTCATTCAATTTCATTTTAAACCTTAACATAATCTATTCCTTTCTCCAAATACATAAAGCCACAGAGAGCAATCTCTGAAGTGCTTTAATAGCACTCTTTATGCTGGGGATGGTACAGAAAACCATTAAAACTGGGACAGAGTTTGTGTGCTCTCTTGTTCTCCCTTGTAGTCCCGAGCATGCAGAGCATGGCACAGTTAACTATCTGGGCCAGAGATTCTGAAACACCCTTTACTTTGGCCTGATGCCACCTCTGACATACTGCATTACAGCCTGGTGCTTCTGCAGCACCTTGGCATGCCAGGAAGGAGGGTTATTACAGACAGCAAGGCCCAACCACGTAACCAGAGTCTTAAGTATGCTCAAGTGCTCAGAAAGAGCAAAAAGACATAGCCACAACCTAGGTAACAGCAGCTGTATAGGCAGAAAAAGATGGAAGAGATAATTCTGACATACTTACAACACTCTGGTGGCAATACTCACAGGTGGCCAGAAAGCAGAGACTTTCCAAAGTACAAACAAGGGCTCACAACCAGGTTAATCTGCGTCCAAACTCAGATCATGTGCACCCCATGGCTATTCTCACCTCACAGTGACGCATTAGTCTTGTTGCTTGTCTCAGACCAATTAATAATGAGCATTACACTTTCATACAATAATAATACCAAGGATTCACATAAGATTTGCAGGTTCGTTACGGAGACCATCTAGTTTCTAGTACAAAAAAGCTTTACACAAACACTTGGCATTTAAGTATTTCCCAAGCCAGTGGATGGAAAAGGATGTTGTGCCTTACAAGAAATTAATAAACCCTGTTAAATGTTCAGGCAGGATAGGAATGAGCCTTAAGTACCTGATCCCAGGCTGTAAAAACCTGAGAGACTTTGCCACATTCAAAATGGGAGCCAATGACTTAATGACAGGAAGGAGGAGACTCCTTCTATATGGACTGATGACATTAAAAGGGTTTGCTTGTGTGGGTGGAGTCCAAAGATGAATTTAAGATTACTATAAGAAGCAGAGGTTCTCAGGTCAAGACTCTTTTTCATAAACACAACCTCAAAGAGAGAGCTGAGTAAGAACTGCAAGAAGATGAAGTCCTCACACAGCAACTGTGATGCCATCTGTCAGTTGTACAGCTGGGTCAGGGCAAGAGTAATCTTTTAAAATATACTGTGTTAGAAACGTGTGTCTTTTTCCCTTCTTCTTTCAGTTCACTTATTCCTACAAACTCTGCAACTGTGTGGTCTGTTCTGAGTTTGGAAAATAAATGCTTCTGGCTTAAACATGCTAACATTGCAAGATGCTTCAGAATAACGGGCTGAGACCGAAGGCATCCTATTGCTTTTTGTTAAGCCATCCTCAAAGCTTCTACCAGTTTCATTTTTAAAGACTACCTGATTCTCAATTTCTTTGCCCAATACCCAAAAAGTAACAAAGAACATAATTACTTGTCTGTGTGGAACAGTCTGAGGATGAGCAATGCAAAGAGGTGTATGGAAAAAGCATCTTGTGATCACCACTTCCCAGGAGCAGTCCCCAGTATGTGACAGGAGAAGGGGGGAATACATAAACCCCGAGGGTCTCAAAGGGGTGTAACTTAAAAACATCACATCAAGTGTATGATCAAATGACAACAGCCATGTATAGATCCCAAGCAGACATTCATGGCATACTAATTGATGGAAGGGCCTGACATAATAATAAAATTGACTTTGGAATTTGGGGCTGATTTTGGGACACTACTTCCACACATCACTCATATCTCCTTGACGCCAGAAGGTCACATTTTTCATTTATAGACTCAGTTCTTTGTGTCAGAACACCACAAGCAAATTGTTACTCAATCCCTGCCCATGTGGAAGAGTTAATCCTGGGTCCTTCATTCTCCCCCCCAACCTCTGCCAGACTTTGTCATCATTAGAGGTACAAAAATCATTCATTATATCACTAGGAAAAAAAAAATAAAAACCAATGCAAACAACCACACACATCCCCCACCAAACAGTTGCAAACAAATCAAATTAAGCTAACAAATTGAAACACAGCCACACAGCATAAGGAACAGGAAGCAGGCAAAGTGCTCTGCTGACCTAGTGGTAATACTGCATCGCTAAGCACATTAATCTGGGAAAGTTTGGTTTAATCCTCCTCCCATTTCTTCCTAATCAGCCTTCTCTGTCCCCTCCCCCAGTACTAATCATTCCCAAGACTTAAAAGTTACTTGAATTGCTTCAACTGACAGATCCACTAATTCCAGGCAAGTTATTTTAACAGGTTTTAACCTATTTCCAAGGCATTTTCTCATGAAATACAGCAACATTCACTTCTTTTACCCTGAAGTGAGAGAAATTCAGTATATGACAGCAAAACAGGAGCTCCTACACAATCCTGACTGCCTGCTCGCATCTCTTCCATGTTACTTGAACATTTCAGAATTCATCATGCATTTCTGGAGTAGAAGAGCTATTGATGAGATAGTATTTATAATATAATTTATAATATTTATCATTTTTAAAGTAAAATCCTGAACAGAAATACAAGTATTCTAAATGAAGGCAAAATTAACCAGTATCAGGCCTTGCAAGTATGTTCATTTCCATTAGATTATTTTACTTAGTAAGGAAAACATCACTGCAGGATTAATGCAAAAAAGCATACTAGAAGGAAAGAAAAAAGGACCATATGCAAATAGGTATCAAGCGTTGGGTTATGATTACAGATGTGTTGACTTTTTTTTCTTTTTTAACCTTGGCTGGCATGCTAGGGCATTGCTAGTCCTACAAAAACACTCCTAGAAATTTCACTAACAGCACTCCACATAGATAAGGTGATGGAAGCGGTGTCTTGAATCTAGCATTAATCTACCAGAAATGAAAAACCAACAGATTAAAAAAACATTGTTTAATTCTCAAGTTCAGTATTAACCCTAACCCTGCCTTCAAATAAATAAGAAAGCAACTGTCCAACTGTTATTCTCTAATCTAGTGCCAGAACAAATGCATTTGATTTTTCTGGGTCAATTCCACCTTCTTCATTATCACCTCTATTTACCAACCTGTTCATATCATCAGAAGAGGGTATGATTTTTTTCTGTAACCCACTTGTAATGAAATCTCCACACCACTGTTAACCATTTACCAGCAATGCAGCTCACCCCTTTTTAGGGTCTCTTTTTGTGGTTTTCAAAAATAAACTCTGAGGGCTAATACATTCAAGTCAAGATATTTCTACAGAGTGTCATCTAACAGATTCCATATTTGAGGGCATGTAAAGGATTAAGTTGAGCTATAAATTAACTCCTAAAGACTAAGAGCTATTCTAGCATGTCCAATTCCAATCCCAATATAATGAAGCTTTCTGCAAAGCTATTTTCCTACTCCAGCTAAAGCTGGCATTTTAAAAATTCTGCAAGTAACCAACAAACGTAACTGCCAAAGGCTTCTTCATGTAAACAAGCAAGATTCTGGGAAAGGGATTTTATTCATGCACACTGTACATGCAGAATGACACGTAATAAAATTTGGCTTACATCTCAGAAAGCTTAATGCCTCATAAATGAGAAAAAAAATACAGGTAGGTGGTTGAAGGAGCAGGTCCATGAGGCAGTTGCAGCCTTCTCATCGTTTCAGAACTAGGGAACACAATTACACCTTCGAAGTCAGGCACAGCACAGAAAAAAATGGGTCTTGATGCAACAGTTTTATGCTGCTCTGTCTACATGTGCGTGTCATCCTCCTACAAGCTTAGGTTTGCATATTAAATACCTTGGAAACATGAACCCAAGGGTGAGAAAAGCTAAGACTCACCAGGCTGATCGAGCTGCCCAGCACTTTACAAAATCAGGCTAATGTATGATTTGCCCTGCTGCTGATGCACAACATGGCATTCAGTCCTCACAAACATGAAGGGTTCAGCAAAGAATCATCTAACAGCTTCAAGAAATAGAAGACACTACTCAAAATCCTACTGTAAAACAGAAAAAGCAGCTACGATAGGATGGCTAATTCAGTAGAGGCAGAATCTCTTCATCTGCTTGCAAAAAAATTACTATCAGCAGGGTATCCACGCAGTTACACCTCCTTGTAATATTCAAACTGTGCAACGTTAACTTGCTCCCAGGCATGATGACAACTCCAACTTCATAGGCAGTATTAAAAGCAACTCCTATGCCTTTGTAACTACATCAATTCTCATGTGATAATGCTCTGCTTACCTGTTAGCAACCTATGGTGAACATGCCTCAGGAAGTGCAGAGGTATATGATGCAAATTACAGTGCATACAGAACAGTAACATATACAGCATTTCACCAAAGTCAGTGTTGACAAATGCAATTTACTGCAAGTGTCTGTCCTATCTAATACTCAGTTGAAGCTTCTCTACCTGGAGCTGAAAGTTTACAAAACTTTCAGCTTAAAACTTGCAACTTAAACTTTACTGTTTCAAAAGGTTTGGGGAAAAAATAGTCTTCTAATTTGAAAAGGCAACACAATTGGTCCCTCGGAGGTGAAATGAAAGCAATTAAAAGAAAAACTGTATCAATGCTTACTTGTTGGTTCAGCGAGAACCACTTTAAGATTCTGAACACTTGGTGTTAGCTATTCAACATAATAAACATGAAAATCTATGCATGCCCTGGAGAGCTCGACATCTATCTACTGAGTTATAACCTAGTGAAGTCAATCTGCAGGAAAACAAAACAAGCAGCTCTGTTGAAAAATGCAGACGTGAGGTGTCAAGAATCTGACAAGAAAAATAACACTAGTGTAAAGCGCTACCTAAAATAGCCCTGGGCAGACACAGGCTGTCCTGATACCCACATAACGTGCTACATATAACCCAAGACCATTCCGTAATTGTCAAGAGTTTCCTTAAGAGTCTGAATGTAAGAAGGCAGTGACCCACAGAGCCTGTTGCTGCTTTGTCCGTGTGGCTCTGGAATCACAAGGCAACTGCTCAAGAGACACAGATGCTGATCAGCATTACACTTCACAATTCCTATGCTGTTCTCTCTCTGGATATGCTGATAAAGACAGCATGGGTTTCTTTCATTCCTCTTCTGTCAATGCTGCTAGGCAGATTTGTCAGGAATAATGAGATGAAACCTCTTTTCAACGACAAAAAAACACATCTTATTTTCCTCTAACCTGCTTAACTGTTTATCCTTTCTAATAGTCAGTAGACACGCGACAGCCTCCTGAGTTTCTAAATGGCATTTTGTTTCAAATGAAGATCCCATCTAAGCCATTTCTCTAGTGTGATGAAGAGCTGGAGATAACAGTAAAGCTCTGAAAATAATTTACTAGAGCAATGGGAAGTCAGGAATGTAAACTGGGCCACCCTTTGCTCATACACCACTGCAAAAGCCTCAGCACGCAACTTCAGTGAATGAAGCTCTTAACTGTCCCTGCTTGCTGCATTATATATTGCTCAGGTAATACAGTGTCCAGAACGATGGACAAAAGCTCACAGAAATCAGACAGCAGTACCTCCAGATACATCATCAAGGTTTGCTTCCTTGCAAGGAGGAAGAACTACAAGAACAAACTCTGTAAGGAAGACTTCCTCTGTAAGACCACTAACGTGCTAACCACTTCAGGGTACCACAGCACAGATGGGAGAGCTACAGTGGGAAGTACAATACGTACTCACATGGATGTGGTTTATTTGATGAAGAAATATAAAAATGCTTCACTATATTCACACACATGGGCTTGCCAGGTCAACCAAACCTCACTCCTTGAGCACAACTCGTACATTTGGCTCTTGTGACTTCTCCTTAACCACAACATCATACACTGCACCTGCCTTGTAGCAATGCAGTCTTCTTTCTCACTAAAGAATTCCATGTGAAAAATAGAGTCACCACCCTGTTACATCTGGTGTGGGTGCCCAAAGACATGAGAACATTGTCCTGATCCTGCACAGCAACCAGGGGCTTGTCACACACTGAAGGCCTTGCACCCAAAGGCAATCTGCTGGCAGTATGTCACCCAGCTGCTGCCTGGTGTCTCTGGCCCCTCCACATCAAGTGGTTCCAGATGCCTGGGCAGCAAACCCACCACTGCACCCTACAGATCCCTCCTTCCACTCTTGGGACAAAAGCAGCTTCAGCTAATTTCAAAGGTCTGCCTACATCATTTTAGCGGCCCAGTGAATGCACCCATCCCAACAATTGCCCTACTGTCATTAGAAAAGTTAAAGGCATGCAAAACTAAGTCCTGCTTGAATACACCTAAGTCTGAAAAGTGGCAGAAATCTGTAGCTTAAAAGATGTGGAGGGGAAAAAATTAAAAAAAAAAAAAAAAAAAAAGAACATTCCAAAAGATTCCTACTTTCCCAAGCATTTTAAAAAGCTCTGGGTAAATATTTCTCTTTCTTGAATTCCTTTCAAACACACTGATACAAGTGTTCAGAGCAGCTTGAGCTGTCAGTTTACAAACTTAGTGCTGCTCTGCACAGAAAGCACTGTTTTGGAACAAATATATATAAACATATATCCACATGGATAATTAACAGCATGCAGTTCGTGCTAATTGCTACTCCCCTGAGACTTTACACAGCATCCATTCAGAAGCATCAACTATTGTTATATGATCACAAGTGGTGTGAATTACATGAAAATCTAAGTTTTCATCAAACAAACCACAAAACTTCTAGTAAACTACTCCAGAAATGTTTTGAGGGGACATAAACCCCAATTTTTCAATACTGTGGACTAGTGCAACACACTGCTGTTTTGTCTGACTGTCATGACTGTGGTTACAGGCATTTTTACGGTCACTGCTTCCAAGTAGGTCAGTAACTGTTGTTCCCATTTTCAGATAATCAGAGCAAGGGATGACAATGACTTTGCAAAGACAAAATTTAAGTCAGGAAAGTAAAAAGGCAAATTCAGAACCTGGTGTCTCAATACTCTCAATTTTTACACTCTCTCTACTAAATCTCCCTCCTCAAAATGAAAAGGATTGGTAGCACTTCCTAACAGGCCACTGCTGAGGCCCAGACAATGTGCTTCCTAAAATCACATCAGCAAAAGCTGATTTTCTCTCTAGTTGTGATTAGGCAGCAAAGAAATACTACACATAGATTTTTCTTAACTGTCCATTCATGTTTAGTGGGCAATCCAGCATTAAAATTCTCTTTCGACAGCAACTGCAATCCTAATATTTTGTAATAGGGCACATGTCTCTCAAAAAATTGAGGAAGAATTCAGTCAGAAACCGTGTCTTCCTTTGAAATAGTCAGAAAAGGCTCCTGGAAAGGATATACTGATATTTGCAAAGCTTGTTAAAATTAAAAAATAAATCAAAGCTAGCCTATACAACACCACCATTCCCTTGGGAATTATCTATCATATATGGGTGAATTAAATACTTCAATTAATTTTTATCTTTAAAAAATAAAAATAATAATATAAATAATAAATAAAACCAAACAAAGCAAACAAAAGCCACGCTAAAAGTTTCCGATTTCTTTTCCATTTATAAAATTAAGATGACCTCCTTAAGCATTCTCACTACTGCAGAATCTTTTTTTTTTGCCACTACTGGATACCAAGAACACAAACCCTAACCAAAGTCACAACACACAGTGATTCACAAGGAATTAAATAGCAGAAGTGGTAACACCAAGATCACTAAATGTTGAGCCAGTGTCCTCGGTAAAGTCCCTGACTCTGTCCACTAAACCTGAATTTTCCTAAGTGAGTGGTAACGTAGGGTACCCTCCTCCACATCCTTACAAAGTTTGACTTCAAACAACTGCTATGTGCTTCCCATTGCAAAAAGGCATGAAACTCTGATGAGGTATTTCAAGGAACACATCCAGTACTCACAAGTGACTGAATATTTAGATCAAACTGAAGCAGAAAGGGTTCAGGAGAAAGTGGCCAAGAAGTGCTTGGAAAATGAAGTAGACTCAGCACTACTGCGAAGTACAGATGGGTAAATCCGCTGAGACAGTGAGAAGAAAGAGGAAATGTCATAACTGTGAGGCAACATAAATTGAGAAGGCTAAAAAACGAGGTGGAAAGGAAGAGCTAAACAAAAGCAGACAAAGCATTTTTTCATAAATCGGAGGCCAGAGTAACCGCTTCCTAAAATGCCATCCTAAAAAGACATCAGCGGGGGAAAGGGACACGAAGTCCTTAAGATGGACACTTCATAAACCGTATTTAGCCTCTGATTTCCTCCTTTCATCCATTTCCATTTTTCCTGCTCTTTGGTCTCAGATTTCTACCATCTGATGTGCCTACACTCTTGCTACTCTTAAAGCTCGGTGACTCTACAGAAACACCCATCATTCACTTTCGCTGCTGATTTCATGACCCCTCTCCAGCCGCTGACTGTGCACTGTATTGCTTTCCAAGTATCTAAACTCTGCTGTAAGCCTCTGACTGAGGACTCTGATGCTCTCCAAAGCTGGATCTTAGACGTGTAGGTATACAGATCCTAAGCAGATGGCTCTCCCAAGTCAGCCACCCAGAAGAGCAATCCCAGCAAATGGATGCACACTTGCAGGAGTTTTATAGCTGAAATGATTCCTGATAAGAATCAGGCAGTCTTCCAGTAAATTCAAAATACCCCCATTCTCCTCATCTTCGTGTCCTCTGATTTACTGTTTTAAGAATAGAAAAGCTATTATTTCTAAGGAACTCAGGGAATCTAACCTACATAAAAACTTGCAAAAGTTCCATGAGATTTTGTGTCTGTTTTTAAAGACCTAGATAGAAGTCTTTTGAAATACCCAGCTTTATGCACATGGGAATCCTGACTTCACTGAAAATCACTCAGATTTACAACGGCATTTTCCAAAGCACTGGATATGATTTACCTTACAAGTTTTACTTTCAAAAGGATTTAAGTCATGCAGGTCATGTAAGTACTTTAGAAAGTGTTCATTTTTTCCGCTCCTGCTCCCACATTTTTCACTACTTCGAGTACTCAACTGTAGTATGACTCAAAGTGTACATTCTCCCTGTAATCAACAGACATTGACAGGTCCTTCCAAATGGTGAGTCACAGCATCTAAGTTAGATGCCTAAAATCAGTGTGAATACCTATTCGTGCATTGTGCCTATAATTAGGCAAGTAATTTTGTCAACCTTCCACTGTCCCATAAGGTAAGGACATACCACGATTTTTATTTCATTAATTATTTGGAGACAGGCACATCTTTTTCATGCATATGACTTTCCTGAACATTAAGGCATGAAAGGGCTGAGATATCAGATAGAAAGCACCCACACCTCCTCTCAAGCCACAAGAGGTGCAGACACTTGGTAACTTTCATGTAAATAATAGCATCATAATAGCAATTTATCTTCTACTCCACATCAAATAGAAGAAACACAAATGAAAAATTACCTGAGCACCATAGACACGTTGCATTGCCTGAAGCAACTGGTTTGTATATTCAGTAAGGGTTCCTGCATCTTCTTCAAATACACTGAGCAAAGACCGAGTCTTTAATGAAAGAAAAAAAGTAAATGGTTTTAGTCCCAAGCAAAAATACTAAAAAAAAAAACAAAAACCAAACCTAAAAAAAAAAATAAATCAGAAACAATCGTAAATAGATGGTATCAAAAATTACAAGTCAATCAGAAAATTTGAACCTTTAACTCTGCATGATTCTGTTTACTCAGAATCTCAAAGCACGTAGAAATTAGTCCTTCTATTATGAGTAGATAAACTGAGGCATAAGGAAATGAAGTGATAAAATACTATGGCCAAATGCTGACTCTCAGTCTTTTGCTCTAACTAACAGACATTCCTTCTAATATAATCAGGAATGTGAAAAATCCTGAATATCTGCCTGCTGACTACAGTAATCCAAACCATGTTAAGAACACTGTGTCAAACACCACTGCTTGCTCACTTCTCTAATGTCAGACTACATTAAAAGCACCCATTTCCATGAGATAATTTACAAAGTATTATTCACTCAGCTATCCTGAGCAACTCTTAAAGGGCCACTGTCAAAGCTAACTGACGTAATCAGACTTAACAACTAAGTGTTCATCTATAACAACAGGCAGAGAAGTACACACCCGCTCAGCGATACCCTGTACTTTCTCCATGCTGCTAGCTCATCCTTGTCAGCAAATGCGGGTGGGGAAACCAGCATAATGATCTGTGTTATCCTAAAGATGTAAATTCCCCTGGTTTGTTTTAGTGGAATCATCGGGAACAAAGAATGATGCTGCTGACACAGCTCCTGAGATGGGAAACAAAGATACCTCAGTATAATGCTGGGCTTCAGAATTTGCTAGATCATTACAATAATGAAAGAGGGAAGGCTGTCTTTTTAACAAAGTCATGATCCATCCTTAATCTTAACTTGGGTAAATCCAATCTGCTTGACGCTAACTGGCAATGTCATTCCATCTGTACAGCTACCTTATATGACATTAATTAGTTTCATTGGCTTATGTTAGAGGCAGGCATAAACTACCCAGTATTTTTGTAATTGGGTCCAGTCTTGTAACAGAGCAAGTGCTTTATCTATCCTCCTGTTACAGGAACATCTAATGGATCTGAAGTGTCCAGGTACAAATCTGGGAAACTTATTTCAAAGATTTAAGATAGTTTTAAGATGCTCCACTATTTTTTTAACAGAAGACACATGTACTTCCCTAAGGCATTTATTCTCTGCAAAACTCTCTGCCCAGACTTTGTAATTGTCCTGAAAAACTCAAAATCAGCATCCTTCAAGAACTCTGACCTAAAATTAACTATCATTTCATCTCAGCCAAGAAGCATCTAGGCCAGAAATTAGTGCTGCCTAGAAGTTATAGTACACGATTTGGGGGTCAGTCCTTGAGTTCTGTTCTAGCCATTGCACTGGAGTACTTCCATAACTTGAGGAATTCTGAAGCTCTCAATGTTTTAAGTCTGCTAATGTGCTAAGCTGCTACAATCACTTCTACCTTTGAAACACCAGCAGTCAATGCATTTGGGAAACTAGTTTGAGATCTTAGCATGTAAGAAGATATACAATACAAAGTATGGTTTTCAAATAAAGAGAGCTTAAAAACCAAAGAATGGAGAGAAGTCCAAGTGAATAAAATGGACACCAAGACCCCAGATTTACAAAGGAACTTTGTACAAAACTTTTCTATAAGGACAGTGGCACAATTTTGAGAGTTTTCCATGCTAAGCTATTATTTCAGTAATTGAAAACATATCAAAAATATCTGGTTTTAAATGTTTTATCTTTGATGATGCATTAAACCAAGCAAAACTAATGTAAACTATCTTCTATCTCCAAGGTGCTCATCTTCCTTGTTTTGTGCTATGACAGCACATGAAATGCACAGGGTATGTAGATGGTCAAATAATAAATCTAGAGAAGGCAAAAATGATAAAACTTGACACAATATTTATCACAACAAATCTTAAGCCAAGACTAAATAAAGTTATAAAGAAATTGCTTGAAGAAATAAGCAACAAATCATATGTTTCTGCATGCTGGAAAAGGTTTTCAAACACTGGAATGTCAGCTACATTTCTAAATCTTACTGAATTTTTGCAGGTTCGGTTTTTCAGATGGCTAAATATGGGCTGAGATAGAACAGCTCCGGGAAATAATATCTGAAAGTCTTGGCCTCACTTATTAGCACATTGTTCAAAAGTAATAAAAACAATAAATGATTCAAGCAGTTTGGAAGTTATTCTTGGAAATTTTTACAGGCAAGAACACCATTTTAAATCACTGCAACAAAATACCAGCATTTCTGTTGTTGCCGTTTTGACAAATAACAGAATAGCAGCTAATGCTAATAAACAAGTAATCCAAATATTAAGCTAACATTTAGGAGGCCTCATTAATATCACCATTAGCTTAGCTTCTGGAAGCATAGGAAAAAAATTACTACTTTCATTTATTTCCCTTGTGGTTTTTTAGCATGACTGCTTACGTAAATTTCTCTCCTATTTTGCAGCCAAACACTTCAAAATTAAGACACTACTTAGGGCCTTTTCCAGACAGTGCTTGGAGACAAGTAAATACAAAAGTACTATATTGTTCAAGAGAGAAACGTCAAGTTTCAGAAAACTGATGAAGAAATAACTTTGGCCAAAGTCTCTTCTGTCTCGCACAGAATCTACATCATGCAGTTTATACAAAGTGAGGTTACATCTTCGTTTTACCATCCCTTTGCATTGTCTGAAGTGACTGCACAGGGCAGAGGAGAATCTGGTCACTTTCCACAGAGGTAAATGATCCCGTAAACTGCTAAGCTGTAAATTCTGTGAAACAGCAACTGCATTTTTGCTTTGATTTTGTTGCAGCCAGCTCACAGAGGGACCCTGCAGCACTGTGAATCCAAAACTCTCCCCAAGTAATAAAAATATATAAGACTGCAGAAAGAAAAGACCATTTTCACGCATGAAGTAATAGATTTTTGCAACACAGGACCATTATAAAAATTAAACAATGTCTGTCCCTCCTAACGTTGTAGGATTCAAACAAAAAGTAACGATCAGATCAAGCCAAAACATCCTGCAAAATACTCTGTTTATGCACAGCCTGGTGTTGCCAGTATTGCAAAGGAGATGCTAACAGCCGTTATTTCAGGTCAGAAGAAAGATGAAGACCTCTAAATTCAATTCAGTGCATTGTTCAGCTGCTTTCAGACAGTGTTACATTTTTAATCACTGAAGGGAGTGTTGACTGGAGAGGTAAATGAGTTCACTTATCCCGAGTGTCAAGTTCTTCAGCTCCAGATAGCAGTGAGGAGGTTAATAGTTAAAATGTGCTACCTGCCTACATACCCTGCTCATAATAAATCCAGCACATTTTGGTAAACTGAGGAACATAGAACAGTTCAGGCGGGCAAGGAACTCTGCAGGTCACCTGCTCAAAGCAGAGCTGACTGACATCAGGTTACTCAACACTTTTTTTTCAGTTGAGTTTTGGAAATCTCCAAGGATGGAAATTCCACCTATGCCTTATCAAACATATCAAATCATTCTTATTAGGATGGGATTTCATGGAATCTCAGAAACACAGGATAAAAGGAGGTGATCAAGATGAGCCCCCACGACTCATTAAGCCCTGACAGGTGTGTGTCCAATCTTTCCTTCAAAATATCTTGTGAGACTCCATAGCCTCATTCAGCAATCTGCTCCACAGTTTACCTATTCATTCCTCCCTCTAATCCATCAACAGATGAGGCAGGATTACAACACAGGGCTACTTGGGGACGAGATCCATGCTGATCCACCCTGCCCTCCCTTCTTTTCCTGCTTCACCAATTACTTTTGTACATCTGCACCACACTTTGTCCTCAAGTGCACCTTTCTCACCCCTCTGTGAAATTTCCACTCTTTTCCCTTCCCCTTGCTTCTCTTCCACTCTCCTTTCCTGGCTCTCATGGTCTCACACCCTTCTGCCCCCTGAAAACATGACATGGCACATTCTTTGCTGTTGGTTTTTCATGGTCTTCAGGGGTCACTTCTGCAGCTGCATCACATCACGGCTCCCAGCACTGGGGCACAGGGTGCTGCACTGGGCCAGGCAGCGAACATCCTCCCCTGCCAGTAGTTGGGAAGGAAACGGTGACAACCACCTGTCCTCAGACTCTTTCAGAAGGAAGTCATCTTCGGTGGGATCCACCTCACCTTACTGATTCTCACAGGACTCCCCAGTACCTGAACTACCACCCCTGAGATGCCTCAGCATGAAGGGAGGAGCAGGCACACAGGTTGTGACATTCCTTCAGCCTGTTTCTGTCACGGGGGCCAGGTGACTCACAGCGCGGGAGTCTCCCTTTCCCTCGGGGAAAGCCAGGGCACCAGGAGCCATGCCCGCCTACCTTTCCCCAACAGACCTCAAACTCTTTCGGGCGACCCTTACAGCCAGCGAGTGCACAGCAAGACGGGGTGGCGTGAGGAAAGAGACAAAGGAGGGCCTTCTCTGAGGGAGGTGAGGAGAAAGGGCGTCGTATCCCGGGCCCCTCACACCCTGCCCCTCCGCGCTGGGGTGCAACCCTCTTCGCCGGCAGCACCCAGGAGCACACACACACAGCCTATTTTTCCCAGTAGGAGACCAAAGCCCTTCCCTGGCGCAACACGGGTGCCGTTTACCTGCTCCACGGCACCCCCCGCTCCCCGACGGCTCCGACAAGAGGAGTGACCCTGACCCACTTCTCCGCCCGACGGGAGCCAGCCCGTTCTGCTGCCCCACCGCCCTGCGCTTCTGCCCCGCCTGCCGACATTCCCTCCCCGCCGCGGGACAGCTGCTCCCTGGCCCTCACGAGGTGTCAACCCCGCACCGAACCGGCCAGACCCAGCGGGCTGCCCGCAGGCACCGCCAGCCCAGGTGCGTCACACCGGCGGGAGGGCTGCTGGGCTCTCCGCCGGCAGCGGCCGCGTCGCGCCTGCGCCCCCCGCCCCATTTTCGCCCCTGGCAGCGGGCCACTACCTGCGGACTGTCCTGCAAAGCCTCTTCCAGGAGGAGTTTATCGACGGCAGGCATGTTGGCGCTACGACGAGGCCGGTCGCGGGGAGCTGGGTGCGCGGCGGACACCCGCGGGCACGCCCCGGCGGCGGGGCTCGGCGGCGTCCCTCCCCGCGGGGGCGGCCGCGGCTCTCGGCGGGCAGCGGGGCACGGCGGCTGGCTGCCTGGCTGGCTCCCTTGCGGGGTGTGGGCGGTAGCGCGGGGCTACTCACTCCTCCCAGTTCCCGTCGACCGGAGGAAGCGAGTCACGGGGAGGGCCGGCAGCTGGAGGGAGCGCGGCAGGCAGGGGGTGGCTTCCTGCCGCCATTAGCTCCTCGGGCCTGGGCAGCGCGGTGGCGGCTTAGCTTCTGGGGATGGCGGGTTCCCGTTCAACTCCTCCCCACCTGCGGGCAGCAGAGGCTGCAGTGGCTTCCCGCTCTTGGTTCTAGCCCCCGGACAGTAGAGTGGCGGGAAAGGGGATGCAGCAGGGGCTGTGGGATCCCCTCCGCAGCCAAGGGAGATGTCCCAGGGTGCGTGGGTGTGATGGGAACGAGGGGAAGATGACATCCTCCAGCCTAGGCTTGTGGGGCTTGAGAACCTCCAGCTGTGGGTGAACCCTTGGCTGTGCCTTTTGGTGTCTTGGCCCTTGAGGGGCGCTTCAGGGCTGGGGGCTGCTGGCAGGATCAGACGGGCTACCAGAGCCCTGGGTGGCTCAGAGGAGCACCCCAGGGCCTCCACAGCTTCTTAAGACCAGTCCAGCTGCTGGCTGAGATAGGCCCGTTTATGAGTAGCCCTCATTTGTGGCATCTGTGTTCCTCCTTGTTTATGGACAAGTCTGCAGGTAAAACTATGGGACTGCAGAGAGCTGCAGGCAAGTCAATCCCCACTCAGGCATATCCCTACACTTGGGGGTTTAGAAGTTGGGGTTTTTTAAGTTTCTGCTTTTTATTTTGTTTTTAAAGTTACTTACTGGTCTTACGTGTACAAAGCCATGTTTTTATTGCCGTCTCACTGCTGTCTTAATTGCATCTGATAACTTCAGCATTTGGGCATTAATTCAGCTGATCAGTTGAACAAAGCTAATGTTTTTAAAGTAAGCAGAGTCTTGCTTGATCCATGGATGTTTCATTAGGTTCATGTTCTGAGGGGTCACCATAGCTTTTGGATGCCCAAGTTTCTCTAGAAGTCCAGAGTTACTGATCTACAGATCAGTTGTTTGTGTTTGCCAGCTGTAACTTCTGTTGTTCCAGTGTGGCTTGTTAGAGCCCCATTTAAGGGGAAAAAAACAACATTTCTGAAAAGTTTGGAAGGAATCCTGCCAGTTAAATGGAATATACAAACAAAAATATTAGCTGTAAAATAATGTTATCATCTTTGAAGAAATTTCACAATCTTCAGATAACTCCAGTTACTGCCCCCTTTTAAAAGAAGAAAAATAATATTTTTAAAAATGCAGCTTGAGTTGTTCAGGAACTCCAAACATTAGTATTGGCCTGCTTTGCCATTATGGTAAGTGCCTGCTCTTTGCATCTAAATCCCAGTGGATTTTTCCATTCCTGTCATTCTTAAACAACAGTGAATATTTTTATGTGGCAAGAAAGGTGATTGTTAATACAGATTTATATTTTTTTTTTGGTGATTAAAAAACTGTACACAAGCAGGTGGCCTTAGGAAACTTTTGCAGATCAGCAGGATGATTGTTTGCTTTAATTATGTATGATAAATGATCGTTGAACCCTGTAATTTTGGCTAAGATATTTCTGTGTGTCTGACATTGATTGGTATTGCTTCTGAAGCCCAAGATAGGACCTTTAACCCAATGTGCCAAGCTTGCCTTGATGCGACTGCTCCACTGGTCCTAAAGCTGGGCTCCCTCTTCCAGGCTCTGGAGTAAGAACAGAGTTCTCACGTTCTGTCCGCTTTTCCTGCTGGAATAAAGACACTGAGACATAATAAAAATCACTAGCTGATACCAAAAATACCAAGTATAACAGTATATATTTACATAATGAGAAAACAAAAATAGATACAGCTTTATCATCATAATGTTGTTTCAGAGAATTTTAGAATGGTGGAAAGAGGTCAGAGAGATTTTTTTTTTGCGTGCAGAAGTTGAATTAAGGCACTGGTTAGGCATTAGACTTAAGAATCTGTGACCGCTTCTGAGAGTTTTGTCAGGCTGCATCAAAGTTATTTTCTTTCTTCAGAGATTTTGAAAACATTATTTGAAATTCTCTGAGGAAGAGAAGACCATGCTTTATCAGATTTTCTGTATCTGTCGAAGTAGCTTCAGGGCATTTTTTAATATTCCCCAAATGTTTCTGTTACATCTCTGCCCTTTTCTTCCCCCCTCTAGTCTTGAAATAGTTCAGCAACAGCTCTTCCCCACCAGGTTGAAGTATTCCCTTCACCCAGAAAATGTGGTTTGTGTTTTTATTTCACATTGTCTTAATCCCAAGAGCTATAACCTTTAAGGTCTTATCTTGTTCCCCTTGATGGCTTTGTTTAGTCTGAGGTTCAAGAGTGGAAGCCTGTTGTTGTTCTAAAATTGAGGATAGCTATTTCCAGAACAGGTTCTACTGGTGTTATTTAAATAAAACGAAAAGCACTTCACTGACATCTGAAGGGTGCCACTTTTGCTATCCATCATCCTTTATTGCACCACTCCTTACACAGCTATAAACTTGGTGGATTGCTTATATATAGTGATCAAAACATTTTTACTGAAACTTTCCCAATACACTCTGGGTGGTTTTGAATTAAAAAAAAAAAACAAACCAAACTTGACTACTAATAATTGAAATTACCTTTTTCTTGTATTCCTGATAATTGCAATTCATTCCCAGTCACCTAGTTTTATTAGGCCTCAAGAATTATTCTTCATTCTTGCAACTCCAAATAATGTTTCTAAAATAATTACAATAACCCGTAGTGCTACCACCAAACATTTCAACAATTTATTTATACAACAGTAGTGATTTTATAAAAAAAATCAGGTACCTTTGTGCATAGGCTGACCTTTGGGTAAGGGAGTGTAAGCCTTTGACACAAGAAGATGCTGTCTCTGGGTGTCACGGGTTTCCATGCGTGGCACCAGTGCTGCAGCGCTGGGCTGCAGCGCTGGGCAAGACACTGGGAGCAGCCTGGCCAGTCCAGCTCCTGGTTAGAAGCTTCAAGGGCACCTCCTGTACCTGTGCTGCATCTGGTACCCAAGCCAGCTTCTTTGGAGCTGTCTCAGGAGGTTTACATCTCACACTATTTTATCACCCTCTGGAAGAGAAGTGGCATGGGCATTTATCCTGTTGTGTGGGCCAGGAGCTGCTCGCTGCTTTGGGCAGTGCTAGCAGCAGACCAACAATACTTCAACTCCTGTCTTCTAAGTCCAGGTATTGAACGCAGTGCTCGGTTAATACAAAAGTCTGGCTGGTGAAAAGCACTCTCACAGCTATTCTTCAAAGTCAAATTTAATGGGAACATTGTACATAGGGAAAGAGAACAGGGAAACAGCAGGCACAGTACCTAGAATCCATCACCTGAATGTTCAAAAAAACCCGTCATGAAAGTATGAAGTGAGCTGGAGAACATTTCCAGTAAGCAGTGCAATTAATTTTCATGTGAGTGTTCTGTAACTTACAGATGACTTGATTATGTTAAGGTAAAGGCCTCTTAGAAAAGTAAGGTAAAAACCCTGGGATGGCCAAAATGATGTTGATACATACTGCTTATCAAAGTTATAAGAATTAATAGCATCAAATAAAATCATAAATAATAGAACGTTGAGTATGAAGTAATTTATTACGTGAACTAATTGTACTATGAAAAGATGCTGCTTTTTTTCCAGCAAAAGCCTGAATGCAGCCCAAAAGTCTCATAGTTGAGTGGTCTGGTTTGAGTGAGAACAGAACTAATTCTGTTCAGTGGTTTTACTTTTCAGCTCAGTTCTTCTAACTGCACTGTCTGAAGTCAGCAGCCTGTTTTCCCAGACAGTGTCTGCTGCTGGCAGGGAGAACACCCCATGGGTAGAGTCAGTACCAAGGATTGGTGTGCAGGCCAAGGCCAAGGCCACTGCTGGATCTTGTGCACCACATTGGGGGGTGCAGAAAGCAAAAGGCCTGCAGGGAGGATTAGACAGGACAGGTGACTCTAAACTGACCAACAAGGGATTCCATCCCATATGTGTCATGCTCAGTATAAAGCTGAGGGATCAGGAGGGTCTTTCCCCCTTGGCCCACTTTGCTGGCTTTGCTCAGCTTGGCTCAGGTCCTCTTCCAGTTTCTTCCTTGGAGCATCTGAGGAGGACTCTGTCCGTTCTGCCTTTGATCCTGATCTCTCTGTGTTCCTGAATCCAGTACCAGAATCCAGCTCCTGAACACAGCTCCTGTCTGCTGCTGGGCCCAGCCTGGGACTCTCCTGGTGCCTGCTCCACAGCATCGGTGGTGATGGTGATGTAATTACCATCAGGGGGGTGGGGTTTGATACTGGTTTTGTATATATTTGTACATATTCTTTTATTATTATTTATTATTATTAAGGCTGTTCTAGTTTCTTCTTCTAATTGCAGAGTCTCTCTCCCTTATTCCCTTTCTCTTCCCTCTGGGGAGGGAGGGGGGTTAACAGAGAGCATCTGTTATTGGTCTAAGGGGCCACCCTGACCCTAAACTGTGACAAACTGTGAGGCATTCTTTCTCCTAAATTTGAAATGGAAAAATTTGAGGCTCTTAATTCCATATAGTGACTGAAGCCTTACACTTTTCTGCCCTATGAATGATATCCAATAGCATGTAAGTTGTTCTTGCCTATAATCCTCTGAATACTTTAGAACACATCACTTTCCATCAGGTTCACTCACATATCTGCAAAAATATCTTAAAGTAATGCCTGAAGGAAAATAGAACATCTACTTTTTTCCAGTATTATTTTCAAAGACATTCTGAAAGAATACACAAATTATTTTCCACTCTCAGGTAGCCTGTATATTTAAATGAACATAAACTAAATCTGTAACCTTTAGGGAAGAATGTCTCCTTGATACTAATGCTAGCTTGAGAGCTAGAGGAATCCCTAGGCACTACTCTAATATAAGCATTACTTATAGTATATTTGACAGAGAAACAACCCACTTAAATTGCTTGATAAAGAATTTATTGATGAATAAACTTTTATATTCTCCTTTGCTAGTTCTGATTTCACTGAACAGATGAAAACAATGCATTATTCTGATCAACATAATATACAGTGTGAAAATTGTTCCTGTGAGATTTAAATGGTAGAAACTTAAGGGCAATTCAATAATTTTAAGGCATATTGCTTCAGTCACATACTTGCAGTGATATAATGGAAGAAGCTACAGAAGAAGTAACAGAGATGTATCAGTACCATTGGTCCTTGCTCCAGAGGCTGTACCACTTCAGTTTGACAAGTGAAAACTCTCACTGCCTCCAACTTAGAGCCATCTGAGTGAGTACTACACACAGAATGAGCCTAATTGTCTGTGTGAAACAGGGAGGGACATTTGCAGATGTAAATTGAACCATGCTGAAGGTAGAGTTGTAATGTTCTATAAATTACTTTTGCTGGCCTAGCTCACCACCCCTCACAGAGCTTTCAGTTTGATTCAACAGGGCTCTAAGCAACCAGGGAAGAAAATTTCTTTTAAAGAAATTTAATGCAGCAGAACTGATTAACTGCACAACAGCCTACAAACAGGCAGCTGAGAGAATGTTCTCGGCAAGCCAAACAGCCCTGTTATGTTGGTTTTATTAATTAACATCTGGCTTCCTGCCTCTAAATTGTGTCCCCTTCTTTACTGCTTTAATGCCATGTTTTCATCACTTTTACCCTGAAATGTACCCCAAGAATGTGAGATTAAATCTTTTGGCTGTTCAACATCTGAAACACAAGTCACTCCTCTCTAAATAGCATACAGCAACAGAGCTCTAGTGATCTCAGCAAGGTACTCAGACTTGGTGAAGAATGGCAAAGGGGAATAGACTAATTCCTGCACTAAAAAGACGGAAATAATTACTGGAGTATGCAGATTGTATAGGAGACAGCTTTTAACTGAAGAATCATTTGCCATCATTAGGAGAGCTCAGGTAGGCATACCAGGGCAGCATTATCTCTGTGGGCTGGGCTGGGCTGGTCCTAAACTGGGAAAATTGAATATGTTTTATGGTTGGGATTAAAAAAAAAACCAAAAGCAAAACCAAACACAAACAAACAAACAAACAACAACATCAACAAAAACACACACACACACACAAGAAAGCAAACAAACAAACTCTTTACAAATGTTATGAAACAAGGATGGTCACTGCAGGGTGCTACTTCAACTTCTGAATGTTAAAGTCCAGACTGCTAAAGTATAAGCTTTGCTGTACTTAAAGACTACATCTTAAAAGAGTTAGACTACCTCATATAGACTTCTTTCTGGCTGAGGGTTTTCAGAACACACAACAAAAACCATACATGTAATTGAAAGCAATAACTTAATCTGAACAAGTTAGAAAATTCTACATTTTACCAGCTTCACAGTGACTGGTCTGGTCTCTTTTACACTGTATTCCCTATACACTGATATTTTATAGTACTCACCTTGGCTAATGGCCATGCATTTTATTTGCTAATTACATTACAAGTCTTACAAGACAGGGCTTATTGTTTTACTTATAATAGATCATCTTGTATTTCCTTGACTACTTTACTGTCATTTTGTTTATCAGGTATGTGTGTGTTGGGTACTGGAGAAGAATTTCTTGGGAAGTGACTCCATTATATATATTTATTGTTCCTCCTGATATGCTTGTTTGGGAATTTCTGTTAACTCTTAGTCTGTCTTTAATTTCACAAAATGCTTTGGTATTTTGCTTTTCTCATTATTTCTGTTTTTTCACCACGTACAGCCCATCTTCTGTCACCCAGCAACTGCAAAGTAAGTGGCCAGATTGAGAGTGAATTATAACCTTATTTTAAAATAGCTTTCCTTAACATGTGCAATTGCATCAAATGATAGCACATGATTGTCAATAGGTTCACAAAGCTTATCCCCAAGTGACATGTTTATTTGCTTACCGCTGAGCCACCAGTTCATCTGCTATAAGATTAGTGGAGATTTACAGGAAGAAAAATATATCCTGTTAATACTTCACAAGTTAAGTTTTGTAATTCAATGTTACTAAATCAACTGGTTTTACAGTGTTAATAGACAAGTTGAAGCAGATTATTAAGTGTTGGAGGGCTGGTTTTGTTCAGTGTGTAACAGTATACTGTGATGATTTCTTTACATACAAGGGTTTAAAGCTATGCATGCATTTGTAAGACCTTAGCTGACCCCACTTTTTAAAGAAGTGTATATATACATCATGGTTTTAGTCTGCTTACTGCATAGCCTCAAGAAGCAACTGATGTCACCTTATGAAGAGTCTTCCTGGGTCATGTTTTCGAGGCTGCATTGAAGCAGAGCATTGAAGGCTGCATGAACCATGAGCAGAGTTGTAAGAGTGATAATCTACTGCTACAAGAGATAAGAAATCTGTTACTGGCAACTGTACATGAATGCAGAGCTCAGGGGCCAGCATAAGCACTCACTGCAAGTGCTAGAATTTTTTTATGCAGCATTAGATCTAATTGGGAGGAAAATAGTTAAATTTTCTCACAGATTCAGCTCCAGCATTTTTGGTTTGAACGGGGAATGATTCATCTCATGTATCTTTGGCTATGTCAATGTTATATTTATAGTCTAAGTTAGCCTTCTTTGTTTCCCCCTGCAGTCAGTGGGAAGACATGGGTAATGTAGATGAAGCCCATTTCCTGCACAGTATGACAAGCGAAGGAGCCTAGAGCACTAGCTTACATTGGCTGCACAAGATCTGGACTGCTGAAGTTGAGATTAATTTCATCTAGCATTACCAATTCTCATCAGAATGACTGAGACAATGAAGTCCAGTTATGAGGGTTGTTTTGCTTCTCTGTTGTTTTCTTTCCCGCTGACTTCTTTCATGGCATTAAAGTCTACACATTTTCAAATGGCCCTACTTTTTTTATAACTGACCTCTATGTGGAAACTCTATGACAGACAGTACCCCATGTGGCCTCTAAAATTACTCTTCTTCAAATTGATATATGTTGAAAGAAGGCCTGTAAGGCCTGTACTTTCAGAAGTCTTCAATATGTGTCTATTAAGAGCATTTCATATCTGTGCAGAGGTTTAATTTGCATGGTAAGCATATTGGGGGAGCAATGTATATTAAAGGCAATGAACCTTCCTCAGCTGTGTGAAAAACTGTTTCAGATTTGTCAAACAAGCATTCACAGAATTGCTCATGTTGGAAAAGACCTTCAAGACCATTGACTCCAACCTCATTGCCACTACATCTGCTGCATAATGCAAACTGCAAACATTCATTTTATTTTCAGTAAATAAAAAACTTTAGACTGTTCCTGACTTCACTGACACTAATGGTAGAATCCATTTTGACCTCAGTGGTGGTCAGGCAAGGTTTTAAAAGTACCTTGCAAGTTTTAAAATGAAAGGAAGTCATTCTGTATTTTCGGTCAATGCTGTTTTTCAAAAGCTTTTCATGGATGTTATGTTCCTAAATTTGGATAACCATTCAGAGTTCTCTGAATTTTTAAGAGCTTCTAAGATATTTTCTCTTTTAAGACATATCTATCA
Organism: Megaceryle torquata; assembly: GCA_024611175.1. Classification (NCBI taxonomy): domain Eukaryota; kingdom Metazoa; phylum Chordata; class Aves; order Coraciiformes; family Cerylidae; genus Megaceryle; species Megaceryle torquata. The sequence goes on from JANIJG010012138.1 coordinate 91,948, forward strand.
TCAAAGAGAAACTATTAGCAAATTCTATTCAATGTACCTTTTCATAAAGTGTGCTTGCTTACTTGTTTATGAAAGCAATTTTATTTGATTCTCCAAAATATATTACAATAAGATTCAATATTTTGCAGGAAGTTAAAGATAATTCTCCAATACTTAAAGCAGGGGGATGTAACACACTCAACATTGCTGCCTGCAGTAAGATCTTCATACAGCCAAGTATCTTGAAGGGCTAGTTCTCCTTATGTAGATAAGGTAAATAAATCTATTTTTCTATTTATTCCTGTAATCTCAGCAGGCTAACATGATTTGAAATATTATTTTGTAGTTTGTGTACACGAGAACTCCTTAGGGCGGTGTTGGCTGGAGGTTTTGTAACTTAAGATGATGCTTATATCAGAGGTAATGCAATATTATAAACAAGCCTACTGAATTCAGTTCATTCCATGTGCTCACATGAAATGCTCAATACTCAGTGCTCTGTAGAATAAGACCCAGAACTGGGAAAATAAATGTTCTTGCAGATTCAATTACCTACTTAGATTTGTCCAACTTTTTCACAGCTGTGAATGGGTTGCCAGCTTTAGGGAACTTCGAAAGACTTTCATGCTCTCTGAAGTCACACAATTGCAAGCTCTTAAATATCCAGATATGAGCAGCTGCACAAGGATCACTCCAACAGCTGTTCTCTCTCCTGCCAGCTGCAAGCCAACACCATCGAGAAAAGGTGCTGGACTGCAGGGGCTCATCCCAGGGAGTGCAGTTGCTCCATGGTTATCAGTCAGTGTACACATAATCTGGCTACAGTCACTCAGAGAACCAAGCACTGGACAGGGCCAGAAGAGCACCCGTACTAGTTGGATACCAGCAGTTAAGCCACTTTTATTTTTTTCTCTAACTCTTTGTCTGTCATACATCTTAGATCAAAAGCTTTTCGGGGTAAAGTTTTCCTCTTGTTATATGTCCAGTGTGGTAGAATATCCTTATCACTGTGGCACAATTCAACCTGAAATTGTACATTTCCTTGGGAAGGTGAAAGGTCTAACTTCTTCCATTCTGAAAAATCCCTCCTAGGGCCATTCAACATGTTCTTAAAGACTGATCCACATTAATTCATTCATAGATCTTGGAAATATCACTTTGCTCCTTTCCTTTCCCTGATGGACAACATGCTATTTTTATCATAAATGTTTTTAAAATAAAAGAGTTTTGTTGTTTGGGTTTTGGGTTGGTTTTGGGTTTTTTTGTTTGTTGGGGTTCTTTTGTTGGTTTTTTTGGTGTTTGTTTGGTTGAGGTTTTTTTATACCAAAAGCCATGTTTTATTTGGGAGGAAGGGGGTAAGAGGACTGAAGGATTTGCTTCTTTTACACCACTTCTATTTCCATGTTTTGAGATTATAATAATATCACCTAGATTCAACATTTGAAGTTTCTTCTTCTGTTATTAGATACAGAAAATATACACAGGCTGTTGCTTTCCTCAGTGACATTTTCAACAACACCATCAGACATCACTGAGCGTAGCTCCCTTTCTGCAAGTTATTCCCAACAATAAGCAACAAATGATTAAAGATGTTAACAGGAACTCTGGAGAATAAATGAAATGTCCCCCGCTATTCCTATGATGGCACTTGTGTCCCACAGTTGGTAAATATTATCTCTATGCAGCACATAAATAGCCTGGCATTCTTTCTTTCTTTCCATTTTTCTAAGTAAGTTTACTGGTTCTTAACATGTTATCATTTTCCTTTCATTTAAAGGAATAAAATGGAATAATGGATTTTTAACATGATAAAATGGAATATTCACCAAAGAAGTGAAAAGAAATTGTCAAGGAAAAAAATCAATCTTTCCTTTCTGGGGAAATGGCAAAAGTGTTTGTGCAGAGTCAGGTTTCTTTTGAGGGAGGGAAAGGAAAAGAGTGTTCTGTTTTTTTGACCTAGCCTGACCTGATCCTCAAGAAAATAAACAAAAACCTTACAAATGTCCCTTTACCACTTCACATTGATAACTCTAATCTAAGGGACAGGGTAAATAGCAACAAAGTTGTCATTCAAAGTCTCTTCGTTTCCTACTGTGTTAAAATCTGAAAGTGAGAAACTACAGTAAGTGAAAATTGTACTATTAAGCAATGCATCTTGCTTTTCTCCTAGAATGAAACAAACAAACAAACAAACAAACAAAAAAACCCCACAAAAAAACCCAAAACAAAACAAAACCAAAACAAACAAAAAAACAACACCCCACCCCCCACACCCCCCCCACCCCCCCCCCCCCAAAAAAAAAAAAAAAAAAAAAAAAAAAAAAAAAAAAACAAAAATAACTTATACCTCCCTCTTCCCCACGCCACAATTGTTGTGATTCATGGGAGATGGGACAT